>LAPY01002002.1:21937-35294 GCA_000970635.1 Eragrostis tef | reverse complement strand
ACCACATGGGCGTAGCTATCGAAGGCCGGGCAAGCGCAGGCCCGAAAGGGAGTGTGGGTCTTCTCTTCTCTCTCTCTCATCCTAGTCGTAGTACTCGTATGTGCCGTGCGTGGCATAAGCACTGCACTGTGCGGCCATGGTAGTATCTTTATGAGATTTGGGGGGAGCTGGCGCCTACCTTTTGCTTCTCGCCATTCAATCCCGCACGCGCGCACCTTCAATACATCCGGCCGTGGGAGCCACTGGCGTACCGGATCGAGTTGCCGGCAAAAACTTACATTCTTCAGACACAAATGCACAGTAGTACTTGTATCATACGTACGTGCATCTTCTGTCTACAAACACTCTTCTTGCACTTGCTGTCAGCCGCACGCGTCCTTGTACTAGCCGCTATTATGCTGTCCTAGGCTATGTCTTACAGAGGTGTTTAGCTCAGCTGTTCTTGTAGTAGCAGCGAACCACCAGTCTCATGAATTCTGGCGTTTCAAATGCGACCTTAATTGATGAATTCATTATCTAGCAGTACAGTACATTGTAGGATCACTGGTGATGAACAGGGAGAGAGGGAAAAGGAATTGAAAATCAATCACAATGTTGTCAATTGCAGTGAGTAGTGAGTACTAATGACTGAACCTGTTGTGCCAGCAGATAGTGTTCCAGATCCTGGTGAGGGGTCTGATCGGGCTGGAGGCAGGTCCAGAAATGCAGCAGCTCAAGCAGCAATTCCAGGAATTTATTGTCGGCCTCATGTCCCTGCCCATTAAGCTGCCAGGGACAAGGCTCTACAGATCGCTCCAGGTATATACTTCTCCCACACTAATCTGCACCTGCAACACACGCATTGAGCGCTGTCTGTATCATATCAGACTGAAGCAGAGCATCAGTATTCTGCTCTCTTTGTTCTTTCTACTTGACAAGCTTCTGTGGTGCGCACGTACCCTGCTCCAGGCCAAGAAGAGGATGGCGAGACTGATACAGGGGATCATACAGGAGAAGAGGAAGAGGAGGACCCTTGATGGTGACGGGCCGCGCGAGCCCCCTCGCGACACCATTGACGTGCTCATCAGCGGTGAGAGCGACGAGCTCACGGACGAGCTGATCTCGGACAATATGATCGACCTGATGATACCAGCAGAAGACTCTGTGCCGGTGCTCATCACGCTTGCCATAAAGTATCTCAGCGAGTGCCCTCTGGCTCTGCAACAATTAGAGGTAACTAGTACTTTGTGGTATTTAACATTTCCTTTTGGTGGATATTCATATTACCACAAGACTTTCATCCGGATGACAACCATGAACTTGCAAAATTATATTGTTGCTTAGCTACGCGGTATGGTTTGTCTCATAATATAGAGTAGGAACTAGAGTAAGGATTATGCCTACTATGTTCATGCTTTTCTTGTCGGCATCATACATGTTTGAAAAATGAATAGGACCACCAGAATAGCCATTGTTAAGCTCGTGTGCACTATCATCGCCGCTGCTAACTACTTGTTGTCAATCAATCTTCTCTCCAAAAGAGGTTCAGAATCATGATTGTGCCATCTACTTGGTCGATTAATAGTCATGTTATTGTCAATTTAGTCACTTCAATTGGATGTTGTTATGCCACCTAATTTGGTATA
The DNA here is from genome assembly GCA_000970635.1 of Eragrostis tef. NCBI lineage: Eukaryota > Viridiplantae > Streptophyta > Magnoliopsida > Poales > Poaceae > Eragrostis > Eragrostis tef. Next base: position 33,669 of record LAPY01002002.1, on the reverse strand, counting down.
TAGCTTTTGGCACTGAATTCTATAATGGCGAAGCTATTTGTCCAGTTAGTGCATTTGATGGTGATATGCACCTAAATACACATGCATGTACCTTGTTTCCTGTTTTCCATAACTTGAGAAGCTTAGCTGCGGAAAATATGTTCCAGAGGTGGAAAATCCTTTTTTTTCTCTTATGATCACTATAGGATACTACTCCTACTAAGAATCTAGCCAAGTGAGCATATGGAATCTTAACACAAGCAACATCATGTCATTTACTAGTTCCCATTTACACTGCTACAGTTCTAAGAAAGTACTCTTTGTCCACCTTGTTTCTGAGTTGATTCCACGTGAAATAATGAACTCATTGAAACCTCTACTGTTGTGCTACTATTAGAGAACATGCATGGCTATTTCTACTCTCTTTTTTTCCTTCAGCAAAAAAGAGATAATTTTTTGCTCCATCAATAATTTGTTGAAATAATGATCCGACCGAATTGTGATGGTACCAGGAGGAGAACATGCAGCTGAAGAGGCAAAAAACTGACGTGGGGGAAACCTTGCAATGGACAGATTACATGTCCTTGTCATTTACACAACATGTAAGTATACTCAATTGTCCTGGTAGCTGATAATTTTATATGATCCTGTACTGATGAATCTATCTAGCTTTGTTTCCTAACTTGCCTGGACCAAACATTTGATCATAGGTGATAACCGAGACACTGCGGATGGGCAACATCATCAGCGGGATCATGCGCAAAGCAGTGCGGGACGTCGAGGTCAAGGGCCACCTCATCCCAAAAGGCTGGTGCGTGTTCATGTACTTCCGATCGGTCCACCTTGACGACACACTCTACGATGAGCCCTACAAGTTCAATCCATGGAGGTGGAAGGTAAGAATCAGCCCCACATTTGGTAGAGATGTTCATCCAATTGCCACTCCTTTAGGCAACACCAGCATAATAGGGACTTCATGAGTGGGGGCTTGTGGGACTCTTGACATGTGGGTTTACTCCTACAAGGGTTTTCCTTGTACTAACACCTAGTGTGATAGGACAATAACAGAGACCTTTTTACATAAGCTTTACACTGTTGGTATTAGGCTCATGGATATGTTTGTTCAGTTTCCGAAAATTACTGCTTGATATTTAGTCATGAACCAGTAACTTAATTTAGTTCCACTCATCATTCAAGGAAATGGACACACACCCCTCGCAAAAAAAGAAGGAAATGGACACACACGTTTGCAGTGACAATTGATTAAGGTCTCCTGAGTTCTGTGATAGATCATTCTAAACAGATTGTGTGGACAACGCTGTGGGACTGCTTCTGAAGCTTATCATTGCTGCAATTTGATTTGGAAACCTAATAATGTGCTGATTTGGTCAACAACTTGATGATGAACAGGAGAAGGACACGAGCACCAGCAGCTTCACTCCTTTCGGCGGTGGGCAGAGGCTGTGCCCAGGCCTGGATCTGGCCAGGCTGGAAGCCTCCATCTTCCTCCATCACTTGGTCACCAGCTTCAGGTATGGATCAATCCAATCCTTCCATTTATACTCCTACAATCAAAAGAAGAAATGGAAAAGAGAAATTAGCTGATCATCCAATTCCTTTCATGATTGGTGGTAACATTACTGATTACACGTTCCAAAATCTGATTTGAGCCTATTACACGTTCATCTGTTAGTTGAGCTCGTCCTACCAAACCTGGATCGACTCATCAATACTAGCAGTAGTTTGTGAATTGAGGCTAGGATCGTCAGATTTTTTGTAATGCTGGTACAGGCAGATGAGATGCAGTACATAGCAAGGTCCAAGCCCCAGAGGCAGGGGACCCCTACACTACACAGCCTAGTCATAGAGCGCGGGGTTCGGCCCGATCGTCCCGTACGTGTGGTGTGGGGCCACACGTGCGCCATGCCCGCCCAAGTCAGTACTACTGCAAAACTCATACGTGCACCTAGACCTAGGGCGCATATGTACACTGAACATTGGCTGCCGCACGCACGGGTGCTGGACTGCCGGCGTTCGCGTGCGCGCGGCGAGAGAGGCCGCACGTGTGTACTCCTACGAAGGCGGTGCGCATGCAGCGGCGGTTGCCTGCAGCGTGGCCGCGGGATGCGTCGGGTAGATAGCTGTTGCAGGGGCCAAGGCCGTGCGGGGGCGCCCGTGTCGGCCCCTGCATTGGCTGCACAGTGCCTGCACGCCTCAGCCATTCTCTCAGGCTTGCTGTGGCAGAGTAGCTGTATGAGATGCACACCTTAGGCGCACCTTAGGAGTACGTGTAGATCGTCTGTCTAGCGCGCCCCAATTCCAGTTTCAAGAGGGAGACAAGGGATCTCAAACATGATCTCGTATCATGGAGAAAAAGAAGCGGGGAGAGGGTGACAATTGCCAAGTAAACTGAGAAGAGATGGATGACCTGGGTTGGAGAACTTTTAAAGGAGAATGTCAGTGGGAGGCGAGATCAACGTCAAGGGATTGAGCGACTAACACTGACCTGATCTCACCAAGTCAACTGACCGATTTCTGAACTCTAGCGTAGTCTCCAACTAAAATCCATTTATAAATCGGTCCAATATAGGTAGTAGCACGTTTAGCCTTCATACTACTAGTAATATGAAAGAGCTAGCGGGGAGATGAAAACGCGAGCGGGGTTCACGTTTAATCACTCCACCAAAGTACCCATTCAAACGACTCAACTTGTGAGCATCTCTCGAGTCTTGGTCCAAGCGGAAGCGAATGAAATATGTGAGGCGTATGCACGCACGTCAGTACCAGAACAAAGGTGGGGGACATGAGGTGAGGGTGACGGTTGGCCACACAGACCAGCCCATCCATATGCCCATGGGAGATGGGCATGGCTCGATCAGCTTGATCAGATCGGTGACATGCTTTGTGCAATTGGTCCGGTCCGCGATGGGCTCAGCTGAGTCCCAGGAGACGCTATAAAATATACGAGCTTGCCAGTTCGACACTTTGACCAATCAGTCAATGCCTCGACGTGCCAGGGCATGGCCGCTGTCCACCAAAAGATAAACATATCGCTCTAGTACTAGTACCGTGCTTTATCAGTCCTATAAACGCATACTTTACTGCCGTGGTTAGTGCTAGTAATGGATAAGAGCTCCAAGTCACATAAACAAGGGATGTGACATGGCAAACCTTTTGTGAAGAATCTGACGAAACTTACACGCATGGCTACTCACATAAACATCATACTTAGGTTACTTTAATTGCTTGAGCATGCAAGTAGCAATCGAAGCACACATTTGCATGTGGGTGCACAAGCACAAGTCCTTTTCATGGGGATTAATCGTGCATGGCCTCGGCATCTGCATCTCGATCATGTGATTGATCCTTCTCTTTCTCTGGCTGCCTCTTGTTACAATCGTTCGTTGTCTGACGATGACATTGAATTGCATGCAGTTGGTTGGCGGAGGAGGACCACATCATCAACTTCCCAACCGTGCGGCTCAAGCGCGGTATGCCCATCCGGGTCACCAGCAAAGACTAGCGCAGATCTTCTGATGCAACTCGGCAGCTGATTACATAAGTATATCATATATAGGTTCATAGCGCGATTCGGGTTGAATCCTTGAAGGCAGCAAGCTCACAAGTTACGTCTTGGATATGGAGTTGTTGCTGTTTCACATTGCTGTGCTTTGGATATAATGTAAGTGTACAGAAGAGAGAGGATGGGTAGGCAGATTAATCTTCAGGAGTACTAATGTAGCATTAGCATATTATAGTACTAGCCATGGATCATGGACCTTGATGGTGTTATATATAGTAGGGATTCGGTTGGTCCACAATGCCCCGATTAAAATGAAATGAATTGTAAAGATTAGACGGTGGATGTGCTCGAAGGAATGGGTCCTGGACCTCCTGGTACATGCTGATAGGACTTTGACCATTGGGAATCTGGGGTTTTGTCTCTGGGACTGGGGAAGGGCAGCCAGCGTGGTGGTGGACATGCACCTGCGAGTCTGCGACTGCATCTGGAACATGATTTTGACCATTGGAAATCTTCGCCATGCTTTTGCCTTGGGGAAAGGGAGGACAGGTATACTATATAGGGCCTAGAGAGAGAGGTCCAAGAGGAACATGACGCATATGTGCAGAGGAGAGAGGATGGAAATGGATTGATGAATGGACAGTGATGAGTTTCTCCTTGGGAACTCCATCCAGGCCAGCTTTGTGTGACCCTGATTCCTGAGTTCTGCACCCTGTAGCTGCCAAAATTGCTGTCCCTCCTGTGGTGGAAGAAAGGGTAAATGCTCTGGATCCTTTTTGGGGATACTTTCATAAGGATGGCATCGAAGAAGAACATTATCATTACCAGCTCCCAAAGGGTCTGTAATCAGTTGATAACCTGCAGTTAATCTACCATTTCAAATTTTCAAGATCACGTTTATTTCTTCCACATGCTGCCCCCCTCCATCTTTTTTATTTTCAGATACGTTTTCCCTCTTCTCTCTCTTGTGATGATGCAAAGTTATCCATGTGTAATTTGTTGCCCAAGTTACGATTCGATGAGTTATTTACAATGGAAGGAGCCTCTGTCTTTGTATCGTCATGTGCGCATGTTTTCATGCTACTGGAAGTATCTAGTTCTCGCCACAAGCCTTCGACCCGATGATGAGGATGTATGCCGGAAAAATGCTGGTCCAAGATCGAGCGCTAGCTGCAGCTTACAATCTAACGCAACATCGACTGGACCCTCCGGCAATTCTTCTTCCCCAGTGTGAGACTAATGACACCAGCTTTTGGAGACACGAAAGGCAGAGCACGCACGTTTGCCTGCCCCAGCCTTGCGATGAGCCAGCCCCGTGTGGCCTGCCTCATGGTCCAGCCACATGTGGGCGTGTTTGCTCCGTGTGTGCTTTCTCGCTAAAGCTGCAAAATGTGTATAAAAAGGTGAAAGACCTAGATCTCATTCGTTCTTGGATAATGCTAGGTTTTCATTTTAGGGAGCAATCGAAAATGGCTCCGGAAAGAACTGCAACAGGGTAAGCTCAGCTTTTGCGAGCACTTGTCGCAGTACAAACTTGTAACAGCAGCAACAGGAGCAAGCTCCTGGACCACCACGACCAAAATGGCGGACGAGACACGAGTGGCCAGCATGCTAGTTCTGTGATTTACTCGCGAGACGATTCTGCAACACCGTGTTTTACATAAACGTATCATTTACATAAAGGAGCAACGCTCGACGCGGGTAAAACAGTACCACAGAGCAATGGAATATCTGCCGAACGCTTGAGCAAGATCGCCGACAAAAAAGCACGAGTGCAGAACCAGGTGACGAACATGCAAATATTGACGATTGCGATGCTCACGGTGATAAGATTCACTCGATTGAGCATAGTGCTCACGGTGATAAGATTCACTCGATTGAGCATAGTGGGGTGTAAACAAGTATCAATGGACCACTGATCAGGTCACTACATGTCATACAAACAAAATTGAGTTTTTTTCAGATAGCTTTGACAGACGTATTAGATCTGCAACAGCAGTGATGACCACAAATCCATATTCTGCAAGATCCTTGTTACCACTTGCTCATGGGTTAGTACTTGGGACAGCAAAAGCTGGTGAGAAGCAAAGGCCGTACCATGTTCGATGTGGAAAGATCGGTAGCAACCACTACAAATGGAACCACATGCCAAACAGAGCAAATAATTCCAGACCGCAGTGTCACGAGTGAACACTTATTTATGCTGCATCAAAGGGAAAAAAAAAAGAAACAAAGAAGCTATGGGACAAATTTTCTGTCTTTCTGAAGAGTTCTCAGGACCAGCAGAAGTAGACGTTTCTTAGATCTTGTGAGGAAATTTAAGTCAGTAATAGCATACCAGTAGATGCATCTCGAAAGCATCCTATGTTGGGCAGACAGCAAATCGCATGACCTGTGTGGCTGTAGAGCGGTAACCATCTTCATGACCACAACATATTCCATGGAGGCAAAAGGACCCTCAGAATATCTTCACAGAAGATGTGGCTATAGCATACTTTCCTTGACATAACAGATAACGACCAAGAAGCTACTATCGTCACGACCTTATCCCAGAAGAAAAGCAATTCCATCTGACAAATGGTGCATACATGCGATGGAGGCTGACTCATTTCGACAACCTGGAGGTAAATGGATACCCATGGATCCCTCCATGCTTATCACTACTGACAAACATGACACAAATAGAAAAGGCAAAAGGAAATAAAAAGGAATAACTTTGTGAACCGGAGATGTCTACAGAATTTCATAACATGTTAGAATGATTGTTCTGGTAACCAAAACTAAGGGGGAAGTGGCAACAGAGTAAGACTAAATTAATCTTATGTATAAATTATTACCACAAACACAGGCTTCATTCCAACTTTCAATGTTTACAAAACAAAACTGATGGAAAAAGAACTCTGAGCTACGCTGTCACTCTAAAGGTTACAAGGAAAGGAAATCTAATGAAACTGGAGGTACTGTACCATTCTACATCTCAAGTACTGAGAAAAGCTCATGAAATGGCTTGAATCAAAGCACTGTAACACAACAATGGTTTGAAAGTGTATTAATATGAATCCAACTTTTCTGGATTAGGCAAAACATTTGATGAGCCAGAAATACATAGCCATCCACAGATAATGTAAAGCATACTCTTAGCAACAACTAAACATTTGAAAGTCAGCTTGATTAACGGCCACCCCCAAACCCCCTATATCTGTCACGGTAACCTGCAAAATGTGATAGTCCAACTCATTCAAATGATGAACGTATAATACACATCAGGACTAACAAATCTTTTTTCTCGAAAACGCAGGAGAGCTGCGCTTCATTATATTAAGAAGAAAGGACTAACAAATCTTGCTGAAGCAGAACTAAGGAAATGAGCGATCCGCTAAGAAATGTACCTGTAGAAGGGGGTGGTGCACCACGACCCATAGCAGCTAATTCGGAGCTGACCTTTTGCCCTGCTTCCTCTAAAATATTGATAAGTTCCTTTGCAAATCTGGCATTAGCTGCAGTGAAAAAGGAGTAAGCTGTTCCTTTTGCACCAGCTCTGCCTGTTCGACCGATGCGATGAACATAATCCTCCAGCGACCCCGGAAAGTCATAGTTAATGACATATTTAACATCTTTAACATCTATTTACCACAAGCAAGAAGCATGTATCAGACTTTTCAGTTCCCAGACAACCTAATATGTATCATATCTGAGAGGTTTTGCATACCTAAGCCTCGAGCAGCTACATCAGTAGCTGTCATAATAGGACTTTTCCCTGATTTAAATTCAGAAAGAACCCAATCCCGTTCAGCTTGGCTCTTGTCACCATGAATAGACAAAGCAGGCCAACCATCCATCCTGAGCTGTCTAGTGATCTGGTCACAGCCCTTCTTTGTGTCCATAAATATTAAAATTCGGCTTCCATCCATAATATCTTCTAGTAGATTAACCAACCTTGTACACATAAAAAATGCAATTTCTCATTAACACATACTGTTTGAATTCAGCGAGTGTGCAATGGAGAAAGTTAAGCAAACCTACTTGTTATACTTCTGACTCTCAGATAATATCTCCACATGCTGAACAATGGCATGATTAGCTTTCAAGTCTTCAGAACCAATAATGACCTGCATCACATTAAGTCCAGCATTCCAGCTAAGTTGGCATGCAGTAAATGGCAAAACGCAATCCATAATGGTGGGGGAGTAATAGTATCAACCTTGTATGGGTCAAAAAGGAAATTCCTTGCTAGCTGTTCAACTTCCTTAGGCCAGGTAGCGCTCCACAAAAGTGTTTGGCGATCTGGACGAATCTGAAACAATAGATAAAAGTTTTTACACCACATAAAACCATATTCATTGTTTAGGCCATAGACTAACGAAATTCTTGACAACCTCAACATATCAAGCACACTAATCCATATATTGAAAAGGTGCAAGATACAACCCTCATAAACATCAAAGCATTTATTTACAAGTGGATTTAAAAAGGACTGAGGAAGCATTATGAAGTACAACATTTCCTGTGGTAGCATAAAAAAGAGGTATACCTGTGAAACAATTTTCTTCATCTGGGGTTCAAAGCCCATGTCTAACATCCGGTCTGCTTCATCTAAAACAAGGTATGTGACCCTTCGCAAGTTCGTATGATGTGATTCAATCATATCAATTAGCCGTCCTGGTGTGGCTATAACAATTTCAACACCTGGCATATAAATACAACATAAATCAATGTGATCCAGGTATTGATGACCCTTAACTCCTTTATCCCTATCCTCAAAAACCTAAACTCCTTTTACCCTACCCTAAAAACCTCATTTACACCTCATCCAGGCATGACCAATTTGTGATGCCATGCTAGACCATTATTATGGCCAGAAGAAACAGCAAGCAGACAGAATTTCCTAATAGACCTACTGACTAACAAAGTTTCCTTCAAACAGAGTTAGGGAGGGAGAGAACCTTTTTGAAGATCACGAACTTGTGGACCCTTTGGAACGCCACCGTATATGCATGTGCTTTTTATCTTTGATGATGCACCGAGCCGCTACATCAGTAGCTGTCATAATAGGACTTTTCCCTGATTTAAATTCAGAAAGAACCCAATCCCGTTCAGCTTGGCTCTTGTCACCATGAATAGACAAAGCAGGCCAACCATCCATCCTGAGCTGTCTAGTGATCTGGTCACAGCCCTTCTTTGTGTCCATAAATATTAAAATTCGGCTTCCATCCATAATATCTTCTAGTAGATTAACCAACCTTGTACACATAAAAAATGCAATTTCTCATTAACACATACTGTTTGAAGTCAGCGAGTGTGCAGTGGAGAAACTTAAGCAAACCTACTTGTTATACTTCTGACTCTCAGATAATATCTCCACATGCTGAACAATGGCATGATTAGCTTTCAAGTCTTCAGAACCAATAATGACCTGCATCACATTAAGTCCAGCATTCCAGCTAAGTTGGCATGCAGTAAATGGCAAAACGCAATCCATAATGGTGGGGGAGTAATAGTATCAACCTTGTATGGGTCAAAAAGGAAATTCCTTGCTAGCTGTTCAACTTCCTTAGGCCAGGTAGCGCTCCATAAAAGTGTTTGGCGATCCGGACGAATCTGAAACAATAGATAAAAGTTTTTACACCACATAAAACCATATTCATTGTTTAGGCCATAGACTAACGAAATTCTTGACAACCTCAACATATCAAGCACACTAATCCATATATTGAAAAGGTGCAAGATACAACCCTCATAAACATCAAAGCATTTATTTACAAGTGGATTTAAAAAGGACTGAGGAAGCATTATGAAGTACAACATTTCCTGTGGTAGCATAAAAAAGAGGTATACCTGTGAAACAATTTTCTTCATCTGAGGTTCAAAGCCCATGTCTAACATCCGGTCTGCTTCATCTAAAACAAGGTATGTGACCCTTCGCAAGTTCGTATGATGTGATTCAATCATATCAATTAGCCGTCCTGGTGTGGCTATAACAATTTCAACACCTGGCATATAAATACAACATAAATCAATGTGATCCAGGTATTGATGACCCTTAACTCCTTTATCCCTATCCTCAAAAACCTAAACTCCTTTTACCCTACCCTAAAAACCTCATTTACACCTCATCCAGGCATGACCAATTTGTGATGCCATGCTAGACCATTATTATGGCCAGAAGAAACAGCAAGCAGACAGAAGTTCCTAATAGACCTACTGACTAACAAAGTTTCCTTCAAACAGAGTTAGGGAGGGAGAGAACCTTTTTGAAGATCACGAACTTGTGGACCCTTTGGAACACCACCGTATATGCATGTGCTTTTTATCTTCGATGATGCACCGAATTTGGTTGCCTCTTGCTGTATCTGAACAGCAAGTTCACGGGTAGGAGCTAACACCAAGACAATTGGACCATCGCCAGGAGCTTCAATAATAAGAGATTAAAACATGATCAGATTTGTGTCTAGGACGTTCACCAAGATGTTCAAGAAGGAAATGCATCAGTGAAACATTTCTTACCAAGGATAGGCTGAGCATTAACATGAACAATGGAAGGTAAAAGATAAGCAAGAGTTTTCCCAGATCCTGTCTCTGCAATGCCAATAAGGTCACGCCCTCTCAGGGCCATTGGCCAACCTTGTGATTGGATAGGGGTAGGCTCTACAAAGCCAGCTTTTGTGATTTCTTGCAACACATATTCTGCAAGATGGAAGTGAAGCTACTGATGACAACCTTATAAGCTATAAATATGCACATATTACAATCTAAAGGAGATGGACAGCTGAGATATACAGTATATCAGTAAATCAGTACAGGAACTCATATAATAAAGGGTGGGAACTGCTAAGCACCAGCTAGTTACAACAGTTTGAAGTGTCCGGCCAGAACAATCGAGTCAAATCAAAAGCTGCCTCTCTGCAAATTTTTTTTCCAAGCTAGGTTACCATTTCCAAGGAATCCAATTCTGACGCTTACGCGCTTCCTAAATCGAACACCATTCAGCAATTTGTGTGGTCAACTTGTTTAAAACAGCAAGGTCTAATAGAACAAGACCTATAGTATCAGTATCTCTAAAAGAACCTTCCCTTGTGCAGTTGTTATTTTATTTTATTTTCGGTGCTTTTCTCCGAAAAAAAAAGCAGTGTGCTTCTGCCACTTATGCATGCGGATACAAGAAAATTACAGAAGGGCTTGCTTAGCATCACAAAGACGTGCACCTGTAATCTGTACATCCATTTCACAATGTTTAAAAAGAAGGGAAATATAGTTCTGTTGCAGAATTGGCCCCATCTTGTTAAGTTTCATGAACTCGAAATGTCCATAAGTGCATTGGAGAAGACCATAAGATGTTAGCAAAGGCAAATATGACTACTGGAGTTTAAAACTGAGTTCCATGTTCGAGGTTCATAGCAACTCTACTTAAATTTAATGGCATTTACACTGATTGGCTTAAACAATAGGAAACACAATTGTATAACCCACTATGTATATGAGGCGTACTTGAATATAAAGTTCTAACAACTGTTTGGTCTGGGAGTGCTTGCTAGTATGGTGTAGGCGTGCCTAAACATAAAGCTCTATCAAGCATTTGGTCTGGGAGTGCTTTATAGTATGGTGTAGGTGTGCCTAAACATAAGGCTCTATCAAGCATTTGGTCTGCTGGGAGTGTTTGCTAGGCATTCGGTTTTGGTGCATTAACACTAAAATTATCCTCTTGAATTTTGATATTGGCAGCTAGGAGATGGTGCTTCCATTGTATGATTCGAACAAGTACAACAAACTGTAGCCAAACAGATGGCGCATTGCATCCTCTCACTGCGGCATGCTAGGAGATGATGGCAAATTTATACGACTGATATATCTAATTTGTGTGGTTGCTACAGAACAGTATCATACCAGGGAAGCCGACGTCGCGGAAGTCGCGCACGGGCTTGGGCACGTCGCGGCCCTCGACGGTGATCTCCCTGCGGCGGCGGTACGCCACCACCTCGTCCTCCGTCATGCCGGCCACCGCGGGTGACTCCACGTAGAAGTTCTTCTCGAACCGCGGGAGCCCATTGAGCTCTGAGGCCGCGATAGAATCCTCTTTGCTCGGCGGCGCGAACGCCCTCGTCCCGCCCCCGAATGCCCCCTCGCTGCAGCACAAAGCGGAGCATGCGTATCCAGAATCAAAGCCAGCTACGATTAGGGGTTAGGGTTTAGAGCCCGCGCGCGGCGCCGGTAGAGCTTGTTTACCTGCGGCGGG
>LAPY01002001.1:50884-63246 GCA_000970635.1 Eragrostis tef | reverse complement strand
GCCGCGGCCCCGCGTTCACGCCCCCCACCAAGCCGCGCACCGGCAAGGCCGCACTCCCGCTCAAGCGCGACCGCGTAAGAGAAATCCAGCCGCCCCTCCCACATCTCTCGCGATTCGCTTGATTGCTTTTCTTCTCCTCCTGAATGGTCGATGACGGTTGCTGTGCTGGTTTTTCTGACGGTGTGCAGACGCGGTCCAAGCGGTTCCTCGAGATACAGAAGCTGCGGGAGAGCAAGAAGGAGTATGACGTACCCACCGCCGTCACGCTCATGAAGCAGATGGCCAGCGCCAAATTCGTCGAGTCGGCGGAGGCGCACTTCAGAATGAACCTCGACCCCAAATACAATGACCAGCAGCTCCGTGCCACGGTTTGGTTCCGTCCCTTCTGTCCTTCTGTTCTCTTTACTCTTACTTCATCCTGTTGTGTTGTTGATTGATCTGGGTTTGTGTTGGTATTGGTGAGCGCAGGTGAATTTGCCCAAAGGGACGGGGCAGGCCGTGAAGATTGCAGTTCTCACGCAAGGTGGGTGGTGCTTCAAAATGTTGTTTGGATTAGTTGATACTGCAGGATCCATGTCAGTTACATGCAATGATGCATTTTTTTTTATAAACGACTATGATGCATGATTTGACTGGATCACTGGGTTAGTTCCTCTGTTTGGCAATACCTAGTTCCTCAAGGCGAGACACTAAGTCATGCTTATCTGTATTTTTGTGTACTGATGTTATTAAATACTAAGCTATTTGATTGCATCAACCTGATCGTTCCATATGGTAGTTTTCCTCTCAATGTATCTTACTCTTCTTTAAGAGCTCAAACTCAGTAATTTATGATGAGAATAATGATCAGTACAAAATGTTGTGCTGGAGGAAATAGTTGTCATTAAGAACCTGTCAGAAGAATATTTTTATTGTGTTTATGATGTTCCTCCATTTCTTTTTCATATGCTAAGAAGTTTTGTGCTACTGTTTCTGGTGGTCGTGGAGCTTATCCTTGTTGAATGAGAGGAATTTGTCTTTCACATTCACTTGTGTAAAATAATCATGCTTTTCTTCTTGTGCTTACAAAGCTGGAGGCCAGTAAGTAGGCCAAGGAATCATGACTATTTATTAAGTAATTATTTGATATCCTTTCAGGTGAGAAGATAGATGAAGCAAGAGCTGCAGGAGCTGATATTGTTGGCGGAGATGAATTGATTGAACAAATAAAAGGAGGATTTATGGAGTTCGATAAATTGATTGCATCACCTGATATGATGCCTAAGGTATGAACCATTATGTGGAACTAGCTTTGGAATTCATTGTTCAAATATTTGCGGCTTGCATGCTTGATGAAGATGATCTGTCACATGCAGTTTGCGTGTATTTAGCTAAGGTCGCCTTCTACCTATACAAAATTTTATATTTTGAGTGTTTCTAGGAACAATATGATATGGCCTATTTGGTTCGACATGTATTTTTAACACATAAAAATTTACTGTCCTTTCCTCACCCTGTAAAGGTTCTGCTAGTAGTTTACTTCAAGCTGGAGGCAAGCTCAGAGTTTGAGTACAAATAGTTGAGGCATTTCTATTGTAGGTCTCATGTGAATTATTAACAATCAAATATATATTTATTGTTCGGTAAATGGATTATCTATAACAAGTAACAACACAATAAATAAATCATCCAGGTAAAGTTGATTTGCTATGTGTTGCATTCTTGAAAAATCAGGTCTGAAATAAGTGTTGGCGATGCATTAGTTGTCACACTCATGGAACCTTTCAACAGTTCTTTTGGCTTTTACCTTTTTTCTTTCTTTTTTTGCATTTCACTTTCTTTTAACCTCGCTTCCTCTCTTTTGCTTCCTTTGTTACTTCTTGTGAGTTTCGTCTCTAGCCTACTCCTACTTGCTTGGGATTTAAAGGCTTTGTTGTTGTTGTTGTTGTGTGAAACCTTTCAACATGTGTTGTGCACTTCTGCTCAAGTTGATTTATTTCTATTTACTTTTCAGGTTGCTAGCTTGGGTAAGATTCTAGGACCAAGAGGACTTATGCCTAACCCCAAAGCTGGTACCGTTTCTCCAAACATTACTCAGGTATTGAGGAAATGAAACAAGTTAGTTCCCCAAGATTTCGAGCAACATTGACTGTGAATCATTTATTCTTGTTTTGATTCGATTGGGTATCTTGACAAGTGTGAAAAGTTAACAGTGCTGTCAGTGCGCAGGTGCACTTGCAGGATTTGCATATTGATATCATTCTGCCTTCTGTCAGATGTCGTTACCTTCTTATATACAATAATTGAAGGCGCGTTAGTTTGAACAAATGCTTGCAGTATAATTATGCCTAGGGAAAGCTTTAGAAAGTTGAAAAAGCTGCTCCCACTGACTCAATTGGAGTCATCTTAATTGTGTGGATGTAATAAGGATGTGAAGAGCTATTGGTCTAGGATAGCAAACTGGTAAATTTCTGACCCAAAAGATTACACCTTGGTAATAGTTGCACGACGCTTGGTATCAACAATAATTAGAGCAGAGTGGGGCAGTTGAAATCGACAATGATTGAAAATCTAGCCCGATGTACATTCTTTCAGGTTATTTTGAGAAGCAAGGGTCAAAGTACCAAAAACATCGTTTTAAGGACTACTGACTATGCATGCCTCCTTGCATGCGCGGCAGGAAAAAAAATGCTAACCCTAATCGGCGGCTCTGATACCATGTTACGGATATGACTTGTATTGATAATAGCCCCCCTATAGGATTCAATATATATGGGTTACTTTGGACTTTATGTTTTTCATTAATCAATGCAGTACCGGGCTGCAAATCTAAACTTGATACATAATGTGGTTTTGAACTTCTATAAAACCTCATGGTAAACGTTCCATAACTGACGATTAAACAACAAATGTTGTCGCTATAAAGTTACTGGTTCAACGATATTGCTAAATCATCCCCTAGTTTGCATCATGTGCTCATGGTTGCATCAGGAGCAACTTGTGGCTTTCATCGTAAAGAAAAAGAAGTTATGGCTGAATGTGTCATGGCATCATCATGCCTTTGCATGCAAAATATCAGACCCTGCTCTCAAATTCCTACTATAAGTCATACTAGAATGTGACTTATCACCATATGATAGAAATGGCTTAATGACAGTTGAAGTGGGATCTGATATAATTTTGTTGTTGGGCATAGTGTTAATATGTAAATAATATATCAGCGCAGACCATTTCATTCATGCTTATAGCTGTAAATGGTCAATCGAGATAACTGAGCTAGATTATGCTATGTATCAGCGCAGACCATTTCACTCATGCTTATAGCTGTAAATGGTCAGTCGAGATAAATGAGCTAGATTATGCTGACTGTGCAAATGGTTCCAGGCTATCGAAGAGTTCAAGAAAGGTAAAGTCGAATTCAGAGTTGATAAAACGGGGATTGTTCATATTCCTTTTGGCAAGGTTGACTTTCCTGAGGAAGATCTTATTGCAAACTTCATGGCTGTTGTTGTAAGATATCTATTCCTATAAGCATCTCCATTCGTATTACTGAGAATTTATGTTGACTTTTCACTATCCCTTTTTAGCGCTCTGTTGAAAGGAACAAGCCATCTGGTGCGAAGGGTATTTACTGGAAAACGGCTTACTTGTGCTCATCTATGGGACCTTCGATCAAGCTAAATATTAAAGAAATGCTTGACTATGGCACAGACTCATCTAACTAGGTGTCAAAGACAAGCACCTGTCAAGTCATCTGGCATTGTTACCACGTACACAGATTTTAATATCTGTGTGAAAAATGAGCAGAGAAACATATGGTTCTGGAGTAAGGCAGGGAGGTCTTTAGGTACAGTTTTTTCAGTTTTTAACGGTATTCAACCAGAGCACTTATACTATGCCCAGATCGACAAATAGGTGTGCTTGTTGGTCATGTATTTATGAGCACATTGTGCCTGGATTCATAGATGCCTTTCAAAGATGTTTGTTGTAATGTTCAATATTTTTGTTAATAGTCATCCTTGAGCTTAAAGCAGCAACTTGTTCTCACATGATATTACCATGTGATGCAATGCAACTGTAGTATCATGAGCTGTGTCGATTGGACATGACCTTAGTTGATTTGGCTACGGTATCACAGTGGGAGTGGTCTAACGACATTTTGCACACTTTCATTTCATTTTTCTAGGACTTTATCTTAGGAAAGAGAGCCAGATTCTTTTTACGAGGATAAAAAGCTTCTTTAGATGAAAGTTTTTCTCTCTCTTAATAATTATCTATTTAATACTTGTAAAAGAATACACTGAGACTGGTCTAAGGACTTGCAGATCATGAATGCAGAAAGTGAACATAAGCATAACCAGGGGTGAATGTACTACCTCCGTTTGTTTTTTAATGTCGTTCCGACCAACAAATTTAGCTTGCGGCCAATACAAAACTGCTGTCTGAAACGACATGAAAAAACGAACGGAGGGAGTATGTGTTAGCATCGACCCTTACGAAATTTGCTCAAACCTACAGAAAACTGCTGCTTGTCATGCTGTCGATCCCGTTGAGCACACCGACCCCGGTGAGCTTAGCAGCTGGCTTCGCCCCTAAGCATAACCAATTGCAACATGTACGCGGTGTTACAAGTGGAATAGATGCCACTGTGTTGCCAATTGAAAAATGCACCATAAAAATGTATTAAAAATTTCAAGATAAATATTAATAGCTCATGTCATTCTCGACTTGATGAATACATAATGTCATCTCATACATAATTCAAGCCGAGAATGAAATTATGTGAACAACCGTCTGATGAAAAACAACTTTCACGTTCAGTTCAGAGAGCACTTTTTTCGTTGAGAATAATTCCTCTTAAAGACATAACAAGGGCGCCCTCGCTTGCGTCGCCCTCGCCCCGCACCGCCTCCGCCACCCCGGCCGAGCTCGAGCTCCAGGCCCTCCCCGTCGGCTGGCGCTTGAAGCGGTGGAAGCCCTGCTCCTCCAGCTAGTGCTCGAAGTGCTTCAAGGGATCAATGGATTGATTCATTGATTCAGGTTGTGCCATGTCCGGAGAAGAGCACGGGCACAGGCGTTCTCCGGCAGCGCGAGCAGCGTCGCGATGCGGCCACCTGGGGCGCCGACGCTCGCGTTGCCGGCGCCACCAGGAGCCAGCGGTGGTCTCAGGAAACAGTACAAAACGCAGCATGAGTGCCATTCATGATGATACGAGTACATCACTATCTTCCATGTTCAAAACTTTCTTGTCCTACTAACCCCTTTTCCGCCACCGACGAGGCGACGAGGCAGGTAGTGGGCATGTCACCTTGTCCTCATTCCTTTTTGCAAGATCCGACTGAAAGGGACAACATAAAAACCACTGAACAGATCGAAAGATAATAACTGTCACTTAAGGTCAATTGGATTGTAAAGGATTTGAGGCATGATTTCAGTGCTTCCGGGTGATGTTGGGCTGTTGGCACTTGGCATTGTATGACATTAGACTTTTTTATGTCAAAAACACTGTACACTTTTGAAAACTTGCATGCAAATGATCTTCATAATGTGGGGATTCATGAAGAATATATTAATGGCAAGAAACTCGGCCTAAAGGGTGCTTCGAGATCATACAAAAGTGGTACACCATAGGAAACAAACATGATGTTCAGACCAGTTGCCCCCTAAGATCAAAAACAAAAATGTACAAGCTAGAACCATTCCCCACTGCACTGATACCAAAAAGATATGGTGTTTGCATTACAGGATACCAGGTGAATCAATACAAAAATCATGACAAGAACAAAGATGTCCTCAAGATGATGCTGAACCAGTGGACCAAAATTGCAAGTGCATGAAAAAAGATGAATAATTTTTCTGAATCAGTGACGAGCATCAAGGGGCAGAATATACTGAGATTGTGATGTCAGATAAACACGAGTTTCCCAATGTTCTTGAGTAGACCATGAAATCGGATGCTCTTAGATCCTATGTGTTATAGAAAATCTGTGCCCCTTCGTTTACTTTGCCTTTTTTATAAGAGTTGATGTGCGGAATTCAGCATCATCCTTAATGAAACTCCACCAGAGATATGTCAGAGGAATGGTGCTCGCATGCCATAGTGAATGGGCATCAGCATAACCCATGTACGGAGGAAAGTCGTAAAGTTCAAGAAGCATAGCTAGCGCTCCTCCAAAAACAACAATCCAAAGCTTCAATCGTGATTGATGTCTCGTTACAACAGCCCAAATAGCCCATGTCAGAAGTTGAACCACAGCCATCACCACACAAACTTTCATGTTCCATCCTGATAGAACATTAGTCAGATAAACAGTGAAACAGCATACAGCGATATAAACTATGTCAGAAAAGTTGAACCACAGCCATCACCACACAAACTTTCATGTTACATGCTGATAAAACATTAGTCAGGTAAACAATGAAACAGCATACAGAGATATGTTTATGCAGCCATAAAAAAAATAGCACAAAAAAAACAACACTTTAAGTTGTAGGTAGAAGAGGCAAGCACGGTTGGTGTTATTTTGAGTGTCTGCAAACAAACATAGTTGGGAGGTAAAAGAGGCATGAACAATTGTTGTAATAGAAAAGACTAGTAAAATGAGAATTAGCATCATCTAAATCTAGTACTAACATGCAATTGACATAAATTAGATTCACGTTGCACAAAGATGCCAAATGTTGTACCAACAAGTAAAGTTACCTACCATAATCAAGCTCATAGAAGTTGAGATACAAAATGTGTGTTGTGACGAATGCCAAAATAGGAGCAGCAAACATCACCCTGGTAGCCTCATCCTTGACATTGAAAGTCCTTAGCAATGAAAGGATTAAGGAGTAGCCAAGTAGGGCCACAGCTGCAGAGTAGTCCAATTTCTCGGTCAAGTTGATATCTCTGTGGAACAAATATGATGAATTAGATATCCCAGATTACAGTTTATAATTGATCAAATGCACTGAGCAACTTCATACCTAGTGTGGAATATGGTGCTCCAGAACCATGCGTTCATCGATAAAATTGCATAGATATGCCATAAACTAGTATACTCATAGTAGGTTCTCCTTGTCTGGGGTCTAAGAGGCAATTTGTGTTTCACTAGAAGGAAAAATGAAAGCCAACCAGTGAAGTGCATCAATAGGTTGATAGCAGATAGTGCAGCTGAAAGAGGTTCCTGACAAGGGAATAAAAGATTAACTGAGATGTCAAGAAGTAATGATGACAAATATAGTTCGTTTCAGTCTGTGACTTGTCGGCAGAACACATACCTGGAAGACAGAAACACGTAAGAATGGCCACTTTCCATGATATTTAACAGGGTTGAGACCAAGTGATTCCCGTTCCACTTCTCTCTGCATCATGCAGAAGTATCGGCAGTCTGCCTTACATTTCAGTTGCTTCCACTGCTCCTGGGTGTACCAATAACCTCCACCAGACGTGTCATTCTGATTCTCCTGGGACTTGCAATGGCTGATGATATTTTCCCCAATAACCCCAGTAGTCTGACATTCCTCCACGCAAGTTCTGAAGTTTAACAAGCAGAAAAAAAAATTAGAAATCAGAAACTCCTGAAGAGTGCAAATGTAGATTCATCACAGTGAAGACTGGTAAGGCAATATGCAACGAAAGGAGCCTACAAGATATGCATACTACAGATATGCAATTAGGAGTAACCATAAAAGGCAACAGGCTAGAGTCGTTACATAAATCTAAACAATGCATTTGACAAACTTTTAAAAAAAATAAAGAAAAGAATTTGCTATAGGCCTGGTTTAGATAGAGTAGAAAAAATATTAGAAGTCTAAAGAATTATTTAATAGTTAGAAAGAATAATAAGCAGTGGAAATATATTACACAGTAACAAAATTGCACAAATATAAAAATTACAAAACATGCATCCTTAATGGCACAATCAAATGACATGTCAGTGAATTTTCCTACTAGCAGCACCCAACAAATAGTTACCATCCTAACTGTTCTGTAGTGCAAGTCATACTGTTGCAGCAACATCCACACAATATAAGTGTGATTCACAAAAACCAGTTCCATGATGGGCCAGATTAGAGACTACAATCCTAAGCGTTCCTGGTATATTTATTGGTATTTATTTTGGGGTTTTGTTTTGGATTATAACCTATCCGCAGAGCCATTTCCATCAGAAGACCTATGATGCATCATTTAGCAAAGACACTGAGACCACATCTAAAGAAGTCAGTGCTGGAACCAAGATGCCAGCATGGCACCAGGGCTCCATAGAAACAAAGCCCCGCACTCCTACAAACCCAGCTAGGCTATAACCACAGCTTAATGCTTATATATCAAAGCTAAATTTAGACAATTTAATCAATTATAATGCCAAGTCATAGATATGGCACAAAAGAAATACAACCAATATAAGAAAAGAACAGAATCTATGCCATCATTAAGCATTCACATTAGCATCTGCTGCAGCTAGAATGATTTGAGTCTTTACAAACTAATGACCAAACATAAATTATACTACAAATAGGAACAAAGTTGGTGCAGAAAATATGTCCACAGCATGAGACAATCTCGACGAAAATTTCAGTCGATATGCCATGACGCTAAGAATATGAAGAAATACAACTGTTAACATGTTATTCACTCCTACCGCCTGGAGACATCATTGCTCGGGTAAACACAACCATGGGAAAAAAGGTACTAGATTGCCAGTGGCGAGTCCAGGCTGCAGGGGGGGCCCAAATCCAGCCCAACGTGCTAGTTTAGTACTGTAGCAATAGATTTTTTTTCTTTTTTCCCTTTCTTTTCCCCTTTTTTGGCCCACCAACGTAAGTCTAATTAGCTTCCGGTCCACCCCCAGGTTTGGGCCTGGACTCGCCACTGACCCTTGCGAAGAACAGATGTATTTATTTGGCAGTGAATTGCAAGAAAAGGACCAAAATAAAGAGAATCATATGTATGTAAACATGATTAAATCTGACACCACCAGTAAATAAGAAATCATTTAGCACAAGCTTCTTGCTTCCCAGGAATCATTTTACTGTTTGATAGCTGTTAGATAGTACGGGTTCGCTCTCAGAACTCTTGGCATTGAATCATTTTCCAGTATAAAGCAATGAATAACTTCCGACCACGGGCAATTTCTAATTTTGCACAAGAATTGTAGGAATGTCTAAGTCTACTCCTACAATAAAGCCCAAGATCAAGCTGGTTTTGATGAGCGTCCTAAACAATCGGTGAGATTTACGACTGCGAGAAACAAATTAATAACTAGACAGCGGTGCTTCTCACCTGTACTGAGGATCAACATCCCCGAGGCTGGCATTAACGGAGCAGAGCACCAGCCCGAGCGCAAGAAGCGAAGCCAGGCGAACCAGCCAGACCCTCCCACCCATCGTGGAGGACACGCCCTAGGTCCTGTGAACCCAATGAATCAGTGACACAGAGACGGACCGAGCAATAGGGCGAGGTAGGGCAGCCTCCCTACTTAACGCCAGCAGAGCAGAGAGACCCCTCTCCTCCGAGAGATGAAAATTCTCCTCCCAACCCCCATATCATCCCCGATTGGGATGCACGGATCGACCCGTCACCAGTACGTCAAGCCTAAATGTCGAATGCAAAAGGAAGGAGGAAGATTTTCTAGAGGATGGGGAAGGAGATCACCTGGGGAGGGAGGGTGGCGCGCCGCCGGAGAGCTGGTCTCGCTCCTCGAGCAAGAGGAACGGGGAAGAAGATCATCTGACGTTTTGTTCTTTATTTACGTAAGAGACGCTGTCGCCGTTGTGGCACCGTCCATCTGCCATCCCACGTTCCTGCTACTTTATTTTAACCTGCGCGCTGCCAAATCTCAAGCCGGCCCACTTTGGCCCAACAACACAATGCGATTTCTGTATTATGAGGGAAAAAGCAGAGGGAAACAGAGCAGTCTGCTGATGTTTTGGCGCGAGAAACAGAGATGTGGGGGGAAACAGAGCAGTCTGCTCATTTTGGCGCGGCCGGCCGAAGAGAAGTGGAAAAAAAGGCAGAGAGAAATCAGAGATCTAGTTGGCTGTAGTGAAGATGGAAGAAGAGGCTAATCCAGAACATCATGAAAGCAATAAGTAAGTGAATCAGCAACCCTGTTTGCCCTATTGATATAAGATAGAAATGCTGAGTTGTTCTTTCATATAGTTGTTGCTTCTTCTTTCTTTCCTTCATTCACAGACGTATTTTGCTCATAATTTTTTACTAGAGAAAAATTGTTGCCGCGTCTGGTACCTCAAGTTGGCATGAAGTTTGGAAATTCAGAAGAAGCATGGAGTTTTGGTTGGGTTATGGCAGTCAAGCAGGCTTTGAAGTGCGGAAAAAGTACACCAATGCAACAAAATCTGATGGTAAGGTTACATCCTGCAGATATGTTTGTGCAAATGAAGGTCATCGAGGTAAAGACAAAAGGGATCATATGTCCCCGAGCTGAGACTAGAACCGATTGTGAAGTTCGTATGGGTATTTCATTTGATGAAAGAGACAAATGGTTACAAAGTGCCTAATCTGATTCTGGAACGCAATCACGACCTCCATTTGCCTGAAATCTTTCACTTGATGGTGTCCCAAAGAAAAATTTCAGAATTGCAAGCTCTTGAAATCGAAACAGCTAATTCAGGAATAGGTCCAAAAGCAACACATGAGCTAGCATGTCGCGCGAGTCGTTGGACCACTTAATTTGAGCTACATCCTTCGTGAAGAGAAAATCAGTGAATGCATAGTTATGTCTATCGATGATCAAAGTACAACCCAGGCTGCTGTTAGTCCACCAAATGACAAGCTGAGTAACGGAAATGTGGTTCACAAAAGAACTTCAAAGCCGACAGAAACTTGGGTTTGAAGGCAAGGCCAAGGGAAGAAAAAATGAAAGAGTAAAACTCAGTTGCCCATCAGTGGTATGTTAAAGTTTAAACAAAATGTATTTTAGCATTATCATTCAGCTGCTTAATGTATCCCTGAACCTTTAGATTTTCCTTTTTTGCAAGGTACAAGAGGTACATGAAGAAGAAATCAATGGCTAAGGGAAGAACATTTCTAGTTCAACAAGTCAGCAAGCAAATGGCAAGACATCGACTCCTTCGCTAAACTGCTGACTGGAGAAAGCTTCGATGAACTGAAAATCAAAGAATATTTCTTGTTCAGCAAGTCAAGAGTGCTATTTTGTCCTTGAACAATGTATTTTGTTATTGGCAATTGTATGGTTTAAGCTACAATGCAGCTCATGTGAATTCTGGACAGACACATCGCAAATGCTAGATGGTATGTTCAGTAATTGCATTCACTTTCTTTCACATTCCGTCACAATCCAGGATTTAGCTTATAATTAAGCTCAAGCCAGAATTAGGCTGAGGCATGAGCTCAATTTGAGTCTCAGGCCTATCAGGATTGAGCTTATGTGAAGCTCGTACGTTAGTCTGACGCATATGCTCAGATTACAAATGCTGACCTACGCTCCTTGCAGTCTACTTAGCTCTGTTTGTCAGTAACTACTCCATGTCGCTGTCGATTTCCGTCTACTGAAGTGCCCCCCTGCCGATACGGCCTCCTTGCCACCAGACATCAGAAGTTTTACTCTTTGGTCTTGCTCACATTTTACTTTGATTAGCAGGGCAAAACGCCGTTACGATGGGACGACATAATACACATGGACTGGAACTTCATTCTCAGCTTCATCTGTGGGTCAACAGCATTAACTGACCGTTATCTAATCAGTCTATCTGCATTCAGCAGTGAACGAGACTTGCCGAATTAGCGAGGACAGAGTAAGAGTTCTTTGTTTTGAAAGATGAGACAAGTGATAGAATGAGTGAAAATCTAACGGAGGAGGAACGGGAGAAGTTGGATCAGACTAGAACGCTTCTTCCAGAGAATGAGGAGATCACACATTTTGGGTCTGCGAAGGTGCGGTACGAGCGAGCTGCTTGGTCTCTAGCTTGTCTCCACCAGAAGTTTGGTATTGAACACATTCCTTCGGTATGAACCTCGCAAAGTGGCAGATAACTTGGGCATGCAAGCACGTCACCACGCATCGCTTCGCTTGTATATATAGATGTGTGTAGCGAGCCCTCCCAGTGCACCACAGTACTGCGCCACTCTCTCCACTGACCACTGCAAAGGCTGCGAGTGCACTGAGCCATGGGGATGGGTTTAGCCGGGCTCCTGGTCCTCGTTGCTGCGGCGGCCGCTACGGCCGGTGGCGAGGCGGCTCGCACTCCCAGCGGAGGAGTAGCGTTCACCGTACGCAATGAGGCCGCGAGTACTGCAGGCGGCGAAAGGTTCTCCCTCACCATCGGCGACGACTACGCTCGCAGTGTTCTTGAGGAAGCCACCGGAGCGGCATGGCAGCTGTTCCGCCAGGACGACAGCCACCGGAAGCCTG
>LAPY01002001.1:4679-16595 GCA_000970635.1 Eragrostis tef | reverse complement strand
ATATTATATATATTCAGATATGACCAATTATTTTGATGTGCAGATATTAGATAAACTTTGTTGATTATGCTGTTATGAATATGAATTTTCTTCTTTGTTACTTTGTTATATTCAATTATCGGTGGCAATGCATCGAGAGCACACGAATAACATATACATATCATAATTATGTCAATAATTCATTTTGGGTTTTGTTCACTAGAATGACATCTATTTAGTAACAATCCATAGATACTAGAATATTTGTACACCTATTTCTAAATTAATATCACCACCATCGGTTTGAATGGCGGGTTTTAGAGCATCATGGGGGTTGAAGTTTGAGTATAGGGAATGGGAGACAAGCGTGCAAACTATGGTTGAGCAAGGAAGCAAACTTATTTTTCCTTTATTGTTTTTTTTCTTAACCACTCATTTGGATTTGTCATATACTCTATTGCTTATTTTTATTCCTTCTCAAAATAATAGCTAAATAAAATCCATAAACTTTCTGCCAAAACATAAATTTATGAGATTTTGATAAATCTATTATAATTTAGGTTTAACCTATTTAACTTATTAATATTAGAAATTCTGTGATATTTATTTGTGTTCGTCTATGTAACAACTTTAGTACATTTTGTGATAACAAATTGAGTGCATACCATGTACCAACTTTAGTATATTTATGGTCATATGTTGTATGTATTAATGTAACAACTTTAGTATATTATCCAACAGGGAGTTACGTGCCTAGATATAACAAATATTTGTTACTCCCTCTGTCTTAAAATAGATGTCGTTGTTGATTTTTGGACACACGTTTGATCGTTCGTTTTGACGCTATTGCCATCACCCGTGTAATTGAACAACTGAACGAGGCGGTAGATAGGTAGGAGTAATTTGGTGTATAATTCATTGATGTACGCTAGTAAGCATTAATGTAGCTTAACTTTGGCATATTTGTGGCTTTTAACTCTCGTGTTGATCAATTACTGTATTATATCGATTTTAGAAAAACTTAGTATACAAGTTTTGTTTTATCCATTAGCATACATCATGCCATGTTACTTCCAAAGCAATGATACCTCCATATATAGGCTTTTGGTTGTGCTTTCTATGCTTTTTTAAAAAGCAGATAGACAACTAAGAGCACCTACTTTCTCCCAAGTTCTTTCAAAAAAGCTGCTATTTCCCAATGCAAACTTCACAGCACCTGAAGAGAAGCTTTCTCCGGCTGTGGGAACCAACTTTTCACGAAAATTACCCACTACTACTGGTTACGTTCGTAACCGTTCGTTCTCTTCTCTCCTTTCCCACTCGTTCGGCAGAAGAGAAGAGAGAGGCGACGCGCACGCGAGCTCCTCGCCGCTATGGTTGAGTGGCCGCCGGCGTCCCTGCCCGACGGCGCGCCTGCCCAACGCCGCCCATGCCGCTGCACCTGCCCGCGTCCAACGATCATGTCCGTCAGATCCACCGTCAGATCCGTCGCGGTGCCTGTCCTGCTGTTCAGATCCGTCGTGGTCGACGGCCAGCGAGCGGCGCAGCTCCACCGTCCATGTCCGTCGTCCCTGCTGCCGGCCCGACTTGAATCGAAGGCGCTAGTCTCCAGCCCGGTTTTCAACTCCGCCTCCCCATCTCCAATCGGGTCTCCAATCCAGTTGGGCCTTCTTCAATCGACGAGCACCCCTGCAAGTCGACGAACCTCACGTGGTGGTGGCGCCCCTGCATCCTCCATTGACGGTCCCCATCTGTAGTCTTCGCTTCAATCATTTGATGCAATTCATCGTTGGATTGGCTGATGCTCTAGAGCTTTTCGATCCGTATGGATCATGGTGGGAGAAGAAAGCTGATGGAATAGACCTTCTCATTAAGCTGTTTTGGTAGACAATAGAGCTGTAACAAGGAGACATTTTATCTTTTTCTTTTTTTTGTTTAGTTGTGTTCATCAGTGTGCGCACGTGCACTTCTGATGTTGGTCATCTTTTTGGTGATTGTATTAGGTTGTAACGTTCTTGAAAACGGTTGTAGCTTTTTTGAAGGCCAAGACCGGAATTAATACAATTTTCCATTATCTAAAAAAAAATCTGTAGTCGACGTCCTCTCCTCGGCTATTGCCAAAAATTCCTAACAGATAGAGCGGAACTGCTTGCAGACTTTCTCCTCTCAAAATCAACCATCATGCAATTACCGGACAC
This sequence comes from Eragrostis tef, assembly GCA_000970635.1. Classification (NCBI taxonomy): domain Eukaryota; kingdom Viridiplantae; phylum Streptophyta; class Magnoliopsida; order Poales; family Poaceae; genus Eragrostis; species Eragrostis tef. The sequence goes on along the minus strand of LAPY01002001.1, from coordinate 14,418 downwards.
GGTTAGATGATCTTTGATGACGCCGAAACCGAACCTCATGGCACTTGCGTAGACAAGCCAAATAAATAGCCAACGACCTCCCCGGTGATCAGGCAATTACCGATCACAAGTGCCAACGTGCAAACAAGGTCGCCCCCGCTACATTTTCCTTTGCGCGTCGGATCTGTCGGTGAACGTCGGGAACAACTCCTACTCCAATCTTAGGATCGACAAGGCCTATGATGCCATCATGCGTAACAAGACCGTAGAGGCGTGGACGGCCGAGCTGAGGGCGTTCGGCAGCGACCACGCTCCGGCCAACTACGTGTCGTGAACCTAAAGTTCGACGCCGTCTGCGGCGGCGACGATTGCACCGTGCTGAGGTAGCAGCTCGCAGCGCTCGGCGCGACGACCCCGTCGTGCGTGTACGCCAAGAAGCTCCCCGAGATCCAGGCCGCGCTCCGGCACGGGCGCCTGTCCATCGGCGGCAAGCACCTCGGCCGGCACATCACGGCCGCGCTCACGGATGGCAAGATCGACGCCATCATCGACTACTCCGTCGACACCAGAGGGATGGCCACGCCGGTGTTCGACCCCGCCGGGCGGCGCGGCGGTACGGGTACGAGTTCAAGATGGCGTACGCGGAGGACACCTACTTCTACCGCCTGGTCGGGGCCGCGGAGTACGAGCGGTTCATGGTGGACAACCACGTGGTCCGCGACGTCCACGAGCTAGGCAAGGAGCTCTTCATGGAGGTGTGGGCGTTTCGGTCGCCGGCGCTGCGCTGCAAGGGTAACAAGTGCTGCGACGACCACCCGGACGGGGCCCTCGGGATGGTCATTCTGTTCTTCGACCGTGATGCCGACGGCTTGGGCGATGAGATCCTCGACGACGACAGCCTCGCAATCAAGCATCTGATTAGGCACTAGCCAAAAGTGCCCGAAGGATACACCGTAGAGTGATGGATGATGCAACGACATATCAAACGCGTGTGGAGGAATTATATATCGATTTCTCCTTTTTTTTGTTTGGTGAATTTCTTTACTGCGTAAATCCGAATAAGAAATCTTTGCAATGGCAATTTGCAACCAGGAACTCGTCGTCGTTCGGGGACCGTACCAACGCGCGTGCGGTTCCGCTTCCAATTATATCATTGTAACGTGTCTCATTTGAAAACGAGATACCTTTGTTTACGACGTATCAAAAAACTACCCTTTGATATGTCGTCGTATCTTTGTTTGTATACGCTTCCTGTAACATACGCCCCCGTCCAAAAATACGTAAACACAAAACCTAATCATGGACGCGGCCGGAGGACAAGACGGCGCAGGCTTGAACCCGCTGCTGGAGGCCCTGGCCGCGCTCGGAGCCACGACGCCATGGCTCGTCTGCCGGAAGAAGCTCTCTGCCAACGACCTCAACCCAGGTCAATCGCGCCTGCTCATCCCCTGCGCGAGCGGGGACGAGGGCGACGCGCTCGCGGCGTTCCTGACCGAAGGTGAGATGGATCTCGTGCGCGAGCCGCCGGCGCCACGGACCGCCGATGAGATGTCCAGGTTGCGCGGCATAGAAGTTCCGGTCTTCGACCGCCACGGCCACCGCTACGACGTGATGCTCGGGTGCATAAGGTCATCACAACGCTACTACCGGTTTCGCGGGCACGGTGGCCGGGTGGGTGCGTTTCTTGAGAGCCAACAACCCCAACCTCGCGGAGCTGGAGATCGAGCTGTGGGCTTTCCGCTCGAAGAGGCTGCTGTCGTTGCGCCACACAGAGGCTGCTGCTGCTGCGCAACACCCTGACGGGGCTTTAGGAATCGCGATCCTGGTAATAGGTGCATAGGCCATATGGCCATTGTAGAGCTCGCGGTTTTAATAGTAATTATCTTAAACTTAAGCTTAATAACTAGCGTGTTTTCTTTGCGAGATAATAACTAGCGTGTTTAGATTTCATACATGTCATATGTGTGTGGGGAGTTGAGTTTCATATCTGTTACTGTCCCAACATGTAAACATTTAATCATTAGCGTGTTGATATTTCATATCTGGTAGTTATTTTGTTGAATTTTGTTAGTAGATATGTTAAGTTTAGTTTGTGAAAACATAAAAAAGGAAAACAATTTAGTTTGTCCGTTTTACACCATAAACAAAATGATGGCCCACATAACTCTCGAAACAATTCTAATCGGTGCAATATACATCTTATTAAAGTTTGTCATTTTTGTTTCTCGATCTATGATTAGAATCTGAATTTTAAATTTTTTCATGATGATAGTTTCCACAATAAGATATGTTTAATTTTTTTAAAAGTATTTTTATGATATTACTTGTATGCATATATAGGTAATTGCAATTAAACTATAGAAGCAATATCAAAATATACGTCGTAATCTGAATTTTAAAATTTTTCATGATGATAGTTTCCACAATAAGATATGTTTAATTTTTTTAAAAGTATTTTTATGATATTACTTGTATGCATATATAGGTAATTGCAATTAAACTATAGAAGCAATATCAAAATATACGTCGTAAGTATTTTAGCATAGGTTGTGGTGAGAGTTGTCATCATGCAAAATTCCACTTCTAGGCGAAGAAACAAAAAAGACAAATCTCGATAACAACGGAATGGAATTATTTGAGGGAATAAAGGGAGTCATTATTTTTTTAAGGGTGTGAAATGAATAAACTGAATTGTTCGGAAGAGTAAAATGAACTTGTTCCCTATAAAAAAAGTATTGAGAAACATTTCCATAATAGTTAGATAAACTGCTCTAGTTCGTAACCTTCCGGTACTTTATGGCAGTGCCTCAGCCAGTGCTCAACAGTGAGGCTGCCGTCGTCCAACGGCTCGTCCCCCGAACCATCGGTGCCAACTGCCGAATTCGAAGAACAGTATGACCATCCCGAGGGGCCCGTCCGGGTGGCCTTTGACGGACTTGTTTCCCTTGCGCAGCGCCGGCGAGCGGAACGCTCACACCTCCATAAACAGCTCCTTTCCCAACTCCGCGGCACCAGTCACCACGTCGTTGTCGACCATGAACCGCTCCCTCATACTCAGATCCCCCAGCCGGCAGGCAGTAGAATCCCGTGTCCTCCGCGTAGTCGCACTTGAAGTCGTACCGAGGGCCGTCGCCAAAGTCGAACACGGAAACGTCCAGCCCGCCGGTCGTGTCGTGGTTGACGGCGGCGCTGAGCTCGCCGTCGGTGAGGGACGCCGTGATGTGCTTGCCGCCGATGGTGAGGTCGGCCTGCTGCCTGGGGCACTGTGGTGGGCAGCTTCTTGCAGTACACACGCACGACGGCGTGGTCGCGCCGAGCGCCGCCAGCTGCGTCCGCGGCACGACGCAGTCGCCGGTGACGTCGTCGAAGTTGAGACTGAGATCGTTGGCCGGCGACTCATTGGACTTGCGTCGGCATGACAGATGGGACGACGCTTGACACACAAGCAGTGGACCAAGGAACGTATCACGACGAGTTGTCTGTTTTTTTTTCCCTTGCAAAAAAGCTTGGGGCAAGCAGTTTGTACTCCTCAAACGGAGGGGAAGAGTCGTCGTCGACTATATTATTTAGCTTTGATAAACAACTGATGCGGCTACTACTGTTCGCCTCCGGAACAGCAGAGGCATGGCATCAACCCGATACAGGGACCAACGGAATAATGTACAGACTCACTAAGTAGTCCAGTACTGAATTCGTGATAATTGACGATGCTGCAGCTTCAGAAAGCGAAGAACTTTCGCATCGAGTGTCCTACCGTAGAACTATCAAATAACAAACAGTCATGTCTTGTAAATTACTGTTTCAGGTTTCAGAAATTTCAGTTACCTTTAGAGCGTGTTTGCCAATTTCAGGCACGAGAGTCCACAAAAATAGTGGCTCCTTCATTTTAAATGCACGAATTGATTTCCATGGAGAATTATATTCGGCCAAAACTCGATGTGCACATCTCAATTTTGCTTATCAACATGAGAGGGTTACAAGATAAGATACAAACCGGCTTAAGCTTAGCTACAAATACAATGCTTCGCGTACATTCAAACTACAGTCTACCAACAACCAATGCAAGTAGGTACTGCCTATGTTCGATTGGCTCACGGATTGCTAACGAAGGGGCAGCAACAGCAAGTCTCGGGCTGATTGTGCCTCTTGACGATGAACACGTGCAGAATGCTGTCGTCACACATGGTCACCCCGAAGTGACGGAACGAGCGCTGCTTGAACGCCCAGATCTCGACCACGTCGTTCTCCTTGAAGCTGCACCGCCGGATGAAGTCGAGGTACCCTTCGCCCTTGACGATCGTGCCGTGGCTGCTCTCCCACCGCGACAGCCGCAGCACCCCGCTGGCGCCGCCGGCGAGGTCCACCAGCCTCACGGGCAGGCCGCCGTGCACTCTCCCCTTTCTCTTCTTCTTCTTCTTCATCTTCTGCTCGCCCGCGTTGCTGGCAGCCGCGCTGTTCTCTGGCTCCGGCAGCTGCTGCTTCTTCGGTTTCTTCCTGGGCTCGGGCTCGTAGAGCAGGTTGGCGGAGTCGAGCTCCTCGAGGGTCAGGAGCAGGCGGAGGCGGCGCAGCACGCCGTCGGTGGGGATGCGGAACCGGTTCTGGTGTGCGTCGAGGTCCGTGCTCGTCACGGCCTTCGCGTCGATGAAGTGCACTGGCAGGTCGGCTCGGAGCCTCAGCGCCGGGAGGATGTGGTTGCGCAGGCACGGCGGCTCTTTTCCAAAGACGTGCGGCTGCGGCTGCGTCCAGGGAACGGCGCTTATTGGCTGGGCTTCCGCGGTGTACGGGACGACGGCGCCGGCGGCGTGCGCCAACTGCTGCCGCGGCCGCTTGGCGGAGCTCTGTGGCGCAGCGGTGGGGTCGAAGACCACCATGGCGAGGCACCTCTTGCCCATCGTCGTCGTCGCTAGAGCTGAGAACGTGCGGCGACGAGTTCTTTTCCTCCTTTCTCTTTTTTCTCCCCGTTCGCTGAAATGACCTGGATCAATGGATGCCGAGTTTGAGAATGTCCGATGCAATGGGAGGCGGAGCCGCGCGTCTGTCTGTTTATAAAGCATTAGGATACTACTTGAAGCCGAATCGAAATCAGAGTTCAACATCCGACTCGGAGTTGGAGTCCGGTCACGAACGACTACTACATCTGTCGCATTATTTTTTTTTGACTGTCAACAGGGGGATTTAAAATCCCCACCTGATTTCTATTAAAATTAATGGTAGCCCAAGTCGGCTCGATACATGTATTGAGTAGTTTACATGGAAGAAGGATTATTAGAGGCTACATAATTACAGAAAATATATTACACCATTTTTCTGAAAATATATTACACCATTCTTCTGTCGCATTATTTGGTCTCCTTCTCGGAGAAGGCTGAGGAGTAATCCTTGTCCGATGCATTTTCCTCCGCGTCCGGTGACACTGATCTTCAAAAGGAATCCGTGGACGACGCCGGCAGTCTATGTACACTTTTTGAGCGTAGCAGTCTATGTACACTCATCAGTCATCACCTCGAGGAGTATATAATAACCTGAGGTCCAGAACACATGAACCCAGAATGATGAGCGCAGCAGGAAAGATTCGACGAAGACGAGTCGACGACGCAGGTCTTGCCACGCCACCCTTGCCGCGTTTCACGCCACGGCCCCGCGGCGCGTCTGCCCCAAGGCGCTCAACAAATACGACGTCGACTTGAACCAGGTGCGCCTGCAAATCTAACGCGTGCGCGGGGACGACGCCGCCGGTGGTGCGCTCACGGCCTTCCCCACGGCGGGGGGAGATGGAACGCGTGCGCGTACGCTGGGGCCGTGCCGGTACCACAGAATCAGGCTGAAGTACCTCGAACCCAACAGAGTCCCCTAGCCACCGGCTGTGCCGCAGTAGTTACCCTCTTTTTCGTTAGAGACAACCATCTCGAGACGGGAGAGCTTGAGACGGCAATGGGTCAGCGCGGCGGGGTATAGCTAGCCGGGTCCCCGCCCCAACACACTGGCCCAACCGCCATCTCTCCCTCTTCCTCTGAATCCCTCTTCTAGGTTCGGTGGCCAAGGAAGCCCCCAATCTACCAACTCTAACCTCGTCTGAAATTTAATGGCTCTGTTCGGCAAAATGAAAAAATAAGTGCGAACACTGTAGTGTATGCTGAAGAAATAACTGCAACTACTGTAACTATTGAATCGCAGCAAGCATGTCGAACAAGGTGAATGTCGCCTAAGACATTGCTCAACATCAATCAACTGCACAGAAGTAAACCCATTCCAATAATTCAAGAAACAACAATTAAACAATTAAGAATTACGTATTTATTTTTAGGCAAACAAAAACAAGAATTGGAGATAAAGACATCTAAGAGTCTACATTTGTATCAACTTTTCTGAACAAAATTGATATTAATTAGGGACAAGCAAATTGACCGAGTAGCAGTAGAATTGGAGACAAATAGAGAAGTAATCGATGGATCAATCAGGAGACAAACAGACATATGGCACAAGCTCAAGTAATTCAGCTCTAGATAAAAGGTATGTACATCATAAACTTATGATCAGCAATAATAAATGGACCTCACTACACAAAAACATGTAATGTAAAGGTAACTGGAATAGAGAAATTAATAAAAAAATTTAGCAAATATCAATCTTGGGTGCAAGAAACTAATCCAAATCGAAGCATCACGGGAGCGCAGAGGTCCGCCATTTGCAGCCTGCAGCCGTGAGAACTGAAACGATAGCAGCAAGTTTTATTTTATTTTATTTGAGAACACGATAGCAGCTAGCTAGCAGGTCCAAGCCACTCTATTGTAAAGTCGGTCCTTCTTGCTTGTTAGTTTTAGTGTAGTGTTCCCGGCACCTTCCTCCTAGCTGAGTATGAAAGCCTGCAGATATCTAGGTTGGAAAGCATGCATTCCCTTTGTCATAGGTCAGTGGAGGAGGTAATGGAGGCATCCTATAGCTCACTGAGCCTCGTTTGGATGATAGCTCGTCCTATTGGCCCAACAACACCCCTTCATGCTTTCTTCCTTTGGACAGAGACACTTTTCTTGGCAGCCATGGCCATGGAGGACTGCAGCGCAGAAGCCGGAGCTCTAGGGGAGGAGAGGGCAGGGGGGCATCCCCCCCTCCTTGCTCCACCACTAGTTGTGGGAGTTCCACCACCGGAGTTGCTGCTGGACGACAGGGGCGCGTGGAGGGCGACCGCCACCCAGATAGTTCTCTTGTGCTGGCGATTCTTGTATAAGGACATTGACAATCGTAGAGTCTAAACATAATACAAATTTTCTTAATCTTACATATGCATGTTGTCCTCACCCGATTGAGCGAGATGTTCGGCAGATATTTGGATCGTGTGAGCAACGCTATGCACGAGATCAATCTAAGAACACGTAGAGGGTTTATACTGGTTCAGGCCTCCCGAAGGATAACAACCCTACGTCCAGTGTGTTTCTTGTATAATGCGGCCGCCTTTTATTAGGGTTTCGCAAGGTGCCAGAGAGTTTTTTCGTAGGGGTTACATGAATTTTTCTAGAGCCGCTTGGCGGAGCTCTGTTGCGCGGCGGTGGGGTCGAAGATCACCATGGCGAGGCACCTCTTGCCCATCTTGCAGGGGACGTGCGTCGACTGAAACCTCAATGGATGGCGAGGTTGAGAATGCCTGTCTGTTGCGATGGGAGCCGCGCATCTGTCTGTTTATATAGCACTAGGACATTATTATGCCGAGCCGAAATCTGGGTTCTATTTCCGAATCGGAATTGAAGTCCGACCTCCGACTACAAGTCTCAGTCTGCTACGAACGTGACAACTGCTGTCGCATTATTTGGTCTTCGTCTCGGACTCGGAGAAGGATGGGGCATAATCCGTGCCAAATGCTTTTTCGTCCGCGCCCGGCCGGTAAGCCTGCTTTCGGAAAGAAATCTGTGGTTCACATGACGCGAAAAAGCTTGATTGAGCGGATGGACATGCATGGGGGGCGTGATGGTCTCTTATTGGAGACGAAATAATTTCGAGGCGCAATAGAGTGTTGCGACTAGTTGCATTGCAGATTTTTGCATGCACATCTAGTTATATGTAACTATCTCTTGCTCGTCGAAGTCTGCCTTTCCGTCGTGCTGTGTGAGATGCTCTTCTGAAGGGGATCAATGCTTGTATAATAGGCTGCACGTCACATTTATCTGCATGAGTGATGCGCATGTTTGTTACTACTACTTAATTATTTTTCTTTGCATTCAAGAAATTAAGAGTATAAATGGAGGGCAGCCACTGTCAATGCAGAAAGTCTATAGATATCGTTTTTGTAGTAATTTAGAGACTATACAACACCTTTTTTTCGAGTGCAATTTTGCTAGACTTATCTGGAGGTTAATAGAACTTTCTTTTGGGTTACAACCGCCAAATAGCATTGCTAATATGTTTTGCACTTGAATTGGAGGGTTTCGACCTAAGGAAAGGAATCAAATACTTGTGGGCATTAGCGCTATCTGTTGGGCAATTTGGCTAAGTAGGAATGATGTTGTTTTTGAGAAAAAAATATTCTAACTCCTATGCAGGTAATCTACAGGGGCACGTATTGTGGATGAGAACATGGGCTTTGTTCCAAAAAGAGGATGGAAGAACTTCCATGCTACAGGCATGCCGATTTTTGGAGGTGGTAACAATAGATATATTTGCCAAAAATGGGTGGAAGTTTAGTAATAGGTTGTGTTGACATGAACTGTTTACTATCTTTACACCTTTTGTTTGGTGAGTTGCTTTCTGTCCTATGGAGTAGACGGAGTCTACACATAGTGAAAAATTATAATAATGAACGGTTAAATCCATTAAACAATGAAGAGACCGGGATGTTTTCATTTGCTTGATAAAATAAATTTCTCTTTATCTAAATAAAAAATCTCTAGCAATCATGGCCAAAAATCAGTTGTACATTTGCACAAACTCAGCCACTACCACCGTATCCCATCTGAGCAACACAGATCGCAGGCATGGGCCACGGGAGAGAGATGTAGGCATGGTGCTAGCATGGCGCTAATGCTAAAGTTTGCACGTAGCGCTAACTACATTTTAATAATACATTAATTAATTTAATTGTCTTAGCACGTGCCAAGGTGGTGCTAACGAATAAAGCAACAACTGCTAACAGAAAGGTTTTGCAAGATAAGTACTCTTAGCATTATTCATAGAGGTAGTAACAGATGCACATGCTGTTACGGTAGCGCACCGCGGTCGTTGTCGCTTGGCCACCTTCCTCACTCAATAAGTTAAATTCTAAAATCAGCTAACATTTCTTTAAATCCCCACCTACCTTTTTTTAAAAAAATGCTTAGTAGCTTTTAGAAAGCATACTAAAAACCAGCTTTTTAGGAGCTGAAACTAATCAAACAGGGCCTAAACCATGGTTAGGAGTGCAAAATATTTGAATTTTCATTTGTCACCAATGAAACTGAAATCCAAAAGGAAAAAAAGTATATAGAAGCGAAATTCACAAATTACATGTGTCGTAGTCTTACTTTCTAGATATTCCGAAGACTCTTAGGAAAGAGATTGGTATCCTTACCGAACAAGAAAATAAGAGATTGTGTTTAGGTAGGACTCGGGTAGGTGGTAACTGGCCTATAAATATTCATGTAACTCCTACGGAAAAACTCTCTGGCACCTTGCGAAACCCTAATGCAAAGGCGGCCGCATTATACAAGAAACACACTAGACGTAGGGTTGTTATCCTTCGGGAGGCCTGAACCAGTATAAACCCTCTGCGTGTTTTTAGATTGATCTCGTTCAT
>LAPY01002000.1:31590-51537 GCA_000970635.1 Eragrostis tef | reverse complement strand
CCCCGTCACCCCCCGTCACGGCGGCCGGCCTTGGGCGCGGCGGGCGGCCTCAGGCTTGCCTGCCCCCGTCGCGGCGGCCTCTGGAGGATTCAGCCTGGGATGAAGCGGTTCCTCCTGCTGCAGCTCCTGTTGCGGTGGCCGGCCGTGAGCAGGCAAAGGGAAGGCAGCCCCTCCCTTCTCCCTTCGATTTCTTCATCTTTTCCTACCAAATCACGTCCTAATCCATAAGCATTTTTTTTCTTTTTCTTGTTTTACAGCAGGAAAGGGATTTCGCACTCTCCCTCAAGACAAGTCATGGATCCGACTACCTCCACCTCCGTCTGCTCAACTCCTCCAGCTCGGCGGCGATTCGATCCAGTGGCATTCGGACCCATGACGCCGCCGCGGCGTCCTCCGTCTTCCACACAGGGTGCAGCCCCTCTGCCATGGAGGCAAAGTTCACGAGACCCCCACACCCCTTCTGCCATGGAAATTCACCTTTTTTATCTGTTTTCAGATCTTGTTCTTGTTGTATTTATCTAAGGATTTTTGATTGACGAATTCGTTTTATTTTTTGGGCATTTAGGTTCCAACGTCAGGACCAGGGAATTTGTTTCTAAAATCATGGTTTACATCATATTGGTGACTGACGAAAGAGGCTTGCTGCTGGAGAGATGGCTAAAAAAGAATATAGAGAAAATAAGGTTTTCAGATTGGTGAGTAATTTTTGTGCCAGTTTATCTTTGAAGTTCCGATGCTCGAACAAGGATGCCCTCACTTTCTGTCGTTTTGCCAGGTTTGGGGTTTAGGGGTCTCCATAGGAAAGAAAGTTAAAGGAAAGGCAAACTGAATCCCTTTGCTGTGATATGAAATATATTTTCCAACCTTCTTTTACTTGATGCAAATTGTAGGGAATGGTTTGGCTTGTCTTATGATATAAATATTCTGTGTACCAATCCTTCAAAGTCGTTCAATGTTTTTGCAATTAATTTTAGATAGTTTATATTCTGTGCGCTAATCTGAACTTCTGTAGCATTAGGCAAAAGATCATGTTTCCAACATGCATTCGTGTAGGCATGTTTATAAGGTGGAGACTGGATTTTATTGAAGCAGCTGTTTTAGTATCCTGCAAACAGAATGTTTGAATCAGTGCTTTTCGGTTATAGTAGCATCAGGCAAAAAATATTTTCCCTTGTCTGATATGATGAACTTTGCTACTAACATGAATACTAGGGCTATAAAAACACACATTTTGTGTACCAATCTTGTTTGGTTTAGTACTTTTCATGTTTTAACTTATCCGTTGTATGATTTGTAGGCAAGGATGAGTTCCAGTGTTGCAGGTAAATGAGCTTAGAAAAATGAGACATTTCTTAGTTACGTAGACATTGCCAGTGATTTTCGTACAAAAGTGCAGTTAAGAAATAAAGTAATTCATTCAGCTGCATTCATTATTTTATCATTACTCTAGAGAAGCAAAATATTTGATCCCATCCTCTCTAAGCCCTTCTGCAATGTTCTATTTCCTTTTATATCATATATAGATCTTGGCTAAAAAAAATCTTTGTTTGCTCTGCGACATCGCTATGATTTGTGAATGTCGTTTGCTGGTGTTCGTACCATACTGATGCTCTTCAGCAAGCCAATATGTTTGAGATTTGGTGATATGCCCCCTCTACCATAGCAAGCAAGCGTTTAAATATGTCCGGTTGTTACTATTACTTTTGCTTCACATGCTTATCAAAGTTATTTCTTACTTTTACCACTGTTCTTAAGTCATACAGTGGATTAGATATTTCCCCATATTGCATTTAACTTAAAAGAAGCCAGTAGGTTTCCTCCTTCCAGACCTCTTTAATCTTCAGTATACGCTACCACAATATATAGGATTATGTGTGTATGGGCGAAGTGGGAGTCTCTCCTGTTGTATTTACATAACCAAAAAAAAGGGATCATGTGTGGAAAGGGAACACAGGAAAATGAATTAATGTGGGATTCAGCTTTATCTTGGTGTTGTTCTTTCTTATATAGAAACAATGTGTGGCATTATTTGGTACATATACAATCCTTCATTGATACAGATTTTAGTTCCTTGTGTCTGTGGAGCAGGCAGAGGTGTATCCATTCTCATAAGGCATACTGTGAGACAATCCTACCAAATTTTAGTGTTTGTATACTTACAACCCAGTTTCTTTTGTTCTCTTGCAAGCAATTTTGGTATAGTTCAGGTACCTTTTTTTCCATCTGGTTCATGGATAATAACAAAGAATCTGACTAGGTTTTGTTTTTTTCTTTGTTGAAAGAGATGACTTTATAGAAGTGAATGCTCGGATATTGGGAGAGATACGGTTGATCTTCAACTTTGAGTTATTAATTATATAGTTCTAGAGTTCAGTTATGGTTTTTTGTTTGATCTTGCTTTTGTTGACCATAAGAAGCCTATATAGTATAATCTGGTTTTCAATCTAAGGCAAGTTCAAAGCCTGCGTATTTAATTTGCGAGATACACTTATAGTCTGTCAGATTTGGTGTACATGCGATGTTTAATCATTTGTCTTTGTTACTCTTGAGCAATGTGAGCTCCAGCCAATTTAATGGAGAATATAAGATCTAATTAACTTTAAACTGAGGTTTAGGGCTACTGTCCACATCTAGCAGCAAAATGAGTTCAGGTAAGCGTGTTGCTGAGGCCATTTTTTTTTATCTCAATTAGATTCCTTCGCCACCTTGCCCAATTAGGAGTGACGAGGTACTGAAATTTGACTGTAAGCCTTCACTTCAACTTTATCTATAGTTTTTAGTTTCAGCCTTTTGTTTTGAGGACCTCCTGGCATCCGGCATCATTTCCTTCATGGATCCTCTCCTGATCAAAGAAATTGCTTGTCTCTCTAATACATCTACTAATTTTTAGCTACAAGTTGGTACAAATTTATCCACTTTGTACCTGGCATGGCAAAAATTCTTTTCTTTTGTCCTTTGTCTTGGGTAGGACCAAGGAGGGCGATCAGGAAGCAAAACAATTAATAAAAATGAAATGGTGAGTGCTCAGGTGAGCAGCATCTAGAAGCAATAGGGTTATATTGAAGCTTAAAAACTATGAGTAAATATGAGTCATGGATATGCGCAATCAATGAATCGTGCCATTGAATTACTTTGATACTTAATTTCTTTTGAGTGTCGGTTGTAAATTGATTATTCACCACATATGGTTGTGCATGCAGGTAAATGATGTTCCTACCATCAAATTGGCAGTCTTTCCTCCCATGCTCAGCAGCAGCGTTCGTGAGCCTTGACGTCTTTATGTCCACCTCTCTTCTGTTGTCTTTGATAATTTATTTTATTAGCTTTCGGAGTTGCAATGTATTGGTGAATTATTGCATTGCTTGCTCTCCCTCGCATGATGTGTTGTCACACTACCTTTAGGTACCAGTAGCACCTTAACTTTTCAGTTCAGTTTAATTAGGTCTCATGAATTGCCATGTTACGAGGGTTGTGGTTTCCCCACAGTAAATGAATTCCACTGTCCTTTAATTGTTATATTCTCATTTGTTTGTTTCTTTCCCTCTTTGTCTGTTCCTTCTAAATGTACGGACTATTGGTCTCTGTAATGCTCCGAGGCTGTTCTGTAGATATTTCTCTGCCTTACTGCCTTGCCTTTTGGATTTTTTTCTGACAAGGAATTGGCTAGAAGATCATTTCTCTGCACATGTTCACTGGACCCTGCAGAGGATTGAGTGCACCCAGCCCAACAGCAAAGAGCATAGAGGTTCAAGAAGAGAGAAGGGTATGTTACACGTCCTGCTGTCCATACATTTTTTATGCCGACTAAGAACCATCTTAAATTAGTTAGCTGCATACACATTAGTTTGTTATCTCAATACCTGAATACACATTAGTGCAGCAGCTTCATTGTGTGAGTGGTGGCTCTCCATAGGTGTGAATAGAGTTCTCTTAAATTAGTGTTTTAGTAAGTAGTTTTGCATATTTTATTTCTGTTCTGCCTTAATAATATGGCCTAATAATTAAAGATTCTTCCCTGAATTAGAAAAAAAGGTTTTGAAATTGCACGTTTCATTTGGGAAGTCACTCGCTTTGGTATTTTTTTTACCCCTGTAGAAAAATAAGAAGCAATACCCCAAGCTATGAATTATAATTAATACTATTTGTTATTCGATTGACTTTCGGTGCTACAGATTAGCCTTTCCTGGTTGCCCCCTTTTGTGATTTTTAGTATGCTTGAGTTACAGTATAGTTCTATCTTTTTGTTCCTTTGAACTAGCTATATGTTAGTTTTCTGGGATGAAGATTTTAAAGATAACAGAAGCTTTTAACAACCTTTGGTTTGGCTTCAAGGTTTAGCAATTTTTCCTTGGATTTTGTATGCCTAATATTTTCTTGCAGCTGAAAGGCAATTTGGAACAAGCTATCCACGGTTTCCTGATGAAAATGGATTGATGGTGCAGAATCTTTTACTAATGCTGTTGATGTTAGTTGTACCTTGGGATGTTTTCCTTTGTTGGGCTGGTTTAAGCCTATATTCTTACTTAGAAATATCCTAATGTGTGTTTGTTGTAATCTGTATGGAAATATTGAAACAAGTAAGGAAGACACTTGGTTAGGTTTTGCCGGTGCTCTTCCTTTTTGTCAATAGATGATGTTATTGTCAGACCTTATTCATCCACATGAGTTGTTGGATGGATTGTACGAGTTGGTATGCTTTGATTCTTGTCACATTACTCAATTACGCATTGCAATTACACAGTGCATAAAAAAGGAGAAAACACACAACAATTACTTGCACCAATATGTTAGTTTTATGATCAGTTCGACAAGATGGAGCGTACGTGCTTGTGTTCTCTTAGTTTACATGTGCAAGCTGCAACACATCATATAGCAAAAGGACAAAGAGGCCTTCACAAATCCATAGGATATCAACGTGGGTATTAATCAAACCTTATGAGTGGGCAAACCAAACTGTATTCAATAAATTTAATGACCTTACGCACCATCGTGGTTATGTAAACCAAATTGTATTCAATATATATGTTGCTGTAAACCAAATTGTATTCAATGCATATATTGCTATCAGTGTTTATGATACGACTTATGAACTTCAGCTTGCAAACCAAGCTTCTTACCGCTTTTGGTTCTGTATTGTGTTTTGTAAACAAAAAATGAAAGTCATGCAGAATATTTGGCATAAATATATGTTGCTTCTCCATGAATTTTGTAAACGTTGCATTAGACCCTGTAGAAAAATAAGAAGCAATACCCCAAGCTATGAATTATAATTAATACTATTTGTTATTCGATTGACTTTCGGTGCTACAGATTAGCCTTTCCTGGTTGCCCCCTTTTGTGATTTTTAGTATGCTTGAGTTACAGTATAGTTCTATCTTTTTGTTCCTTTGAACTAGCTATATGTTAGTTTTCTGGGATGAAGATTTTAAAGATAACAGAAGCTTTTAACAACCTTTGGTTTGGCTTCAAGGTTTAGCAATTTTTCCTTGGATTTTGTATGCCTAATATTTTCTTGCAGCTGAAAGGCAATTTGGAACAAGCTATCCACGGTTTCCTGATGAAAATGGATTGATGGTGCAGAATCTTTTACTAATGCTGTTGATGTTAGTTGTACCTTGGGATGTTTTCCTTTGTTGGGCTGGTTTAAGCCTATATTCTTACTTAGAAATATCCTAATGTGTGTTTGTTGTAATCTGTATGGAAATATTGAAACAAGTAAGGAAGACACTTGGTTAGGTTTTGCCGGTGCTCTTCCTTTTTGTCAATAGATGATGTTATTGTCAGACCTTATTCATCCACATGAGTTGTTGGATGGATTGTACGAGTTGGTATGCTTTGATTCTTGTCACATTACTCAATTACGCATTGCAATTACACAGTGCATAAAAAAGGAGAAAACACACAACAATTACTTGCACCAATATGTTAGTTTTATGATCAGTTCGACAAGATGGAGCGTACGTGCTTGTGTTCTCTTAGTTTACATGTGCAAGCTGCAACACATCATATAGCAAAAGGACAAAGAGGCCTTCACAAATCCATAGGATATCAACGTGGGTATTAATCAAACCTTATGAGTGGGCAAACCAAACTGTATTCAATAAATTTAATGACCTTACGCACCATCGTGGTTATGTAAACCAAATTGTATTCAATATATATGTTGCTGTAAACCAAATTGTATTCAATGCATATATTGCTATCAGTGTTTATGATACGACTTATGAACTTCAGCTTGCAAACCAAGCTTCTTACCGCTTTTGGTTCTGTATTGTGTTTTGTAAACAAAAAATGAAAGTCATGCAGAATATTTGGCATAAATATATGTTGCTTCTCCATGAATTTTGTAAACGTTGCATTAGACAAGCGGCGCGCGAAGCGCCGCCGGATCATACTAGTTATAGTCTAGTGTGCAGAAGCTGTGGCATGGGGAAAATATAGGGCGGTGACACGGCAAGGCAAGCTTGCCGGTGATGGCTCCTTCAAAATAACAGGATGATGGAATTGGCCATGTTAGCATTTAGATTGCAAGTATGAGGTGGTCCGGGACATTGATACATATGCATCTATCAGTTGTATTCAATAGGATACATAGGACTCTGGTGGTGGAAATTCTATGAGGTAAAAGATGGGTAGTAGAATTAAGGAGTTTTAAGTACTTGCGAGGTACGGCACAGAGAGATGATAATGTAAAGATTCGTGGGCAGCAAATCACCTATGGTGACAGCTCTAATTAATCTTTTGGAAACGGCACAACAAACTAGTGTAAAGATCCATGAGCAGGTGAGCTAGTCTTAGCGCAATCTAATTTGGAAATGAAATAATCACACAAAGGAGGATTTGAGCTTACAAGGGAATTTAGCGGCTCCTGTTCTTGGTAATGGAAGAGGAAACGATCAAGCAGCTTGCTCTAGCTTGTTGCAGTGCTTGGCGTGAGTGGGGGAAGAACAGAGGAGCAAGGCAGCTGCTAGTGATGTTTATCCGCCAAGGTTCTACAGGAAGGCAGCTAGGACACGATGCTGTTAGAGTTACGACTCGTGTGTGTAAACGGAAACTGCCGTGCCGGCCGTAGCCGTAGGTGACGAGGCGTGCATGCAGATGGCCAGCAGAGCAACCAGATGAGGCAGGGCAGGGGACACGGTGTCAGACTCAAAACGGTGAGCGACGCTTAACTGCCGGCGGTGTGTATGCAATAACGGCTCAATTCACAGGTTACCTCTCTTACCAATGGCCAGTAATTATTTACCCTCCTTTCAAATGTTCTTTAACTTTTACCTTCTTAGAGTTGGTTGGTCTAAAGTTTGTCCTCTAACCATTTTTTATACCCATTTTGCCCTTTCCTCCTTCTTCGTCGCCGGCGGCCACCGCGCCATGGCCACTGCTGAGTTCGCGTGCGCCGCGCCACCCTCGCCCCTGTGCACGGGCGAGCCATGCCGCTGCGCCGGTGCGCCCCCATCTCCCTCAACTCCAGCGGCGCCATGGGCCTGTTTCTCGTGCGCCCCTATCTGACTCAACTCCAGCTGCAGCTCGTCGATGCGCGCTCGAACGAGAACCACCAAGACGAGGCGGATGCCATGCCAAGCAGCAGCGTAGCATTTGATTGCAAGCTAGCTAATTTCAGCATTCGTGTAAGAAGCAAACAAAATAATCAAAAATCAATGCAAAATTACGAAGAAGCAAGCCACTTCAACACCATTGAATACGAAGTGATGGGCGAGCAGCACGAGGGTCTTTCTTGAGGAAAATGACGAGCAAAGCAACAGCGGCAAGAAGCTCAAGCCGCTGCCATCTGCCCCGTCCGTTTCCATTGACAAAATTCAGCTACCACAGGTCCACAGACGAAATTGCGGTGAAGCTCTATGGGGTGTTCGTGCTAATCAGGCTCCTCGATGTCCAGGTACTTGCCGAGACGCTTGGTCCAGGCAAGAACGCCGCGCGGGAGCCAAGCAAGACGCAGCGCGGGGTGGTTCCCAGAGGCCGGATCCGGCACGCCGAGCCCGCGCGTGGGTGCGCCATGGCGCAGTCTGAGCAGCAGCAGGGAGTGAAGGGGATGGCGTCGAGGTCGCGGCGGCGCCCATGGCGCGGTGGCGGCCGGGGAGAGGAAGAAGAGGAGGGGAGCGGCAGAACTCGCATAAAAAGGTATATGTTGAATCAATCGAAATTTTAAACACCGTTAAAAAGGAAGGTAGTCGGCTACTGGCCATTAATAAAAAAGAAAAATGCAGAATTAAGCCATGCAAAAACTAATAGCCAGTGCACATCGGCAAGGACTGGATAAATAATTCTCTAATGGCCGGAATAATTATACTACTAATGAACTGGACAGGTGAAACTAAAGACGGGTTTGGCTGCTAGGTGTTTCATATACGTGCAAGTCATTGGACATGGTAAAGGATATTTCGAGTGATATACAAGCTCAAATAAACCAAATAAAATCAGAAGTAAAGCTCAAGGTGTTGTGAGTGCTAGAAAGCCTGAAAGAAAATATACAACACTCAAGAACAAAGACTATGCAAGCAATCGCGAAAAAAAATTGACCCAAAATTTTTAGGATGTCACATATTGCATCGGCCGACTAGGCGCATATCTCTCCCGTAAGGATGGGCATTCGGTCATATCCGATGTCTTGGATTAATTTTCAGTTATCTTAAATTGCTATCCGAAATGATAATGAAAAATTGAATACCCAATAACTTTAGGTATCTAAATTTTGGTTCAGTCTGTTATACCCAAACTATCCAAATTTAGCACTAATTTTCAGAAGAAAAAAAAATAAACTTGATTATATCTAAAATACAAAATGCAATCAACTTGATAATAAGTTATCATTATACAGTAGAGGAAACATAAATATTGTAAACGAGTAAAGAGGATGCTATGTGACCATGGTATGAGTTTATGTGCTAAATCTACACCTATCATACTAATTCATGTAGTTTGGGTAGTTCAGATACCTAAGGGTACTACCTGAATTTGAAACATAAAATTCGGTTATCCAGGTCTAGTATCCGAACAATTACCTAAATACCAAAATTTTGGTTTTTTCAATGTCGGTCTTGGTTTTTTCAGTTTCGGAGTTTGGGTATCGGTGTTTTTGCCCACCCAACTCTCCCGCTAATTGGTCAGAAACGGGAAAGACTCGACAACGAGTTGAGAAGGACGGGACTCATATAACAGAAGGAAGGGAAACAATTGACAGTAGCCATGAGAGGCAACCGAGAGTAAAAGCGAGCTCACCTTACATGGGACGAGATGAATAGAGAGGCTACGTGAGGGGCTTGTTAAGCACCCTGTTTGTATTTTGCAGCAGCTATAGTGTTTTAGTTATTTCTTCTGCAGCTGCTACAGTGTTTCGGCAATCGCTACAGTGTTTACAGTTATTTTTCCGTAGCTGCAGCCGTTGAAGGATGGGGTGAGGTGAAGAACTCACGGATAACCACGTGCGGTTCTCATAATGGGATAGAGATTAAAATGAGGATAGTCCATTTTACTCTGGTGCAAGTCATGGTTATCATGGACTTTGGTGTTTTACTCTTTTCTTCATCGGGGACTGTGGTTATAATAAGGAGGAAGTCCATTTTACTCCTTTAAACAATTCATTTTTTCTGTTTCACCCTCTAAATAAAATAATGGCTCACTTTACTCCTTCAAACAATTCCATTCGGTGCAATGTACACCCTATTGAAGTTTGTATTCTTTGTTTCTCATTCCACGAGTGGAATTTGAAGCTCAAATTTTGCATGATATTAATTGCCACAATAATCTAT
This sequence comes from Eragrostis tef, assembly GCA_000970635.1. Taxonomy (NCBI): domain Eukaryota; kingdom Viridiplantae; phylum Streptophyta; class Magnoliopsida; order Poales; family Poaceae; genus Eragrostis; species Eragrostis tef. The sequence goes on along the minus strand of LAPY01002000.1, from coordinate 41,770 downwards.
TTAAAAATACTTTTAATTATTTTTTTGATATCATATTTATGCATATATCGTTTATTTCTATTGAATTATGTAAATAGTATCATAAAATATGTCATAGTTTTTTTAATATAGGCTTTAGTGTGAGTTGCCATAATGCAAAATTTGACCTTTAAATTCTAATTGTAGGCTGAGATAGAAAATAGACAAACTTCAAAAAGGTGTACATTGCACCAAATAAAATTGTTTGAAGGAGTAAAATGAGTCATCATTTTGTTTAGAGGGTGAAATAGACAAAGTAGATTGTTTAGAGGAGTAAAATAGACTTTTTCCTGAAACAAATAAATACGCAATCAAGAAAATAAAAGTTGTCTTCCTTTCACCTTTAGTTTTAGGTCTTCTTCGGAATTAAAAAACAAACTTCGAAAAGGTGTACATTGCATCAAATAAAATTGTTTGAGGGAGTAAAATGAGCCATCATTTTGTTTAGAAGAGTAAAATAGACTTTTTTTAATAATAATGAACATCTATATATCGATCGACACTAAAATATTAAGACATATTCTTTTTTCTAAAAAAAATGAAAAAGATGACAGGAGTGATGGGATGACATGAGGAGAAGAATTGACAACTCAATGTCGTATTGAAGATAAGTAGTTTTAAATAATGAATTCAAAGCTTGATGAAATTTACAATGGCGAGTAGAAATGGGCCTATATATAAAATATTGCCCAACCCGAGAATTTTGAGAATTAGAGACTCAATCCGTGTCGATTTAACACTAATTCACAATGGACATTATCTTAAAAAAAAGCCAATACTGTTGTCAAATTTGAGGAGACACGAGATTGGGTTCCTAATTCTGCAAATTCCCCTTTGTAGCCATTGACTAAGATTCAACTATTTAAAAAATGAACAATAGCCGCAAAAAATCAAATGAACAAAAATTGCAAATCATTTTCAAATGTGTAAGCTCGGGCGTAAGTTTTGTCCCGATCACGTGGCAGCGCCACGTCACGGCCACGCAACCGTTTGTCCTGGTCGGGGTGGCAACGGGACCCGAGTCCGGCGAGTTGCTTGCTCCTTCCCCTCCCCAATCCCCCGCCGCCACAGCCGCGCGCCCGCGCCTTGCATCTGCGGTGGGCAGAGTACAGAGCGCGGCCCCCAATCTGGAAGTCTGTCCCGCCATTGCCAAGTCCACTTCGCTTGCCGTCAGGTTGGTCGTCTCTACCTCTCTATTCTCTATATCTGAGAGCCGGAAGTCCAATCGTCAGGTTTCAATTGTTCCGATCATAGCAATGAAACCCCTAAACACTCCCTGGATCTTGCCCGTTTCATGCGGAGTCTATTAACTGGGAAGAGAACGGCCGAGATGAAATAGGGGAAAGAAGCAATTTTTTTAGCTTCGGCGAGGAGTTTCTTAATTACGATCTCCCTGAGGTGGAACTTACTTGGGAACTAATTCTAGCTCATCAGTGAATGAATTTGGGCTATCTTTTGGCAGATATCCTGTGATGGGGATCAGCCAGACTGAAGTGGATCTGCTGAGGTTGCTGGATTCGGCTCCGCGGCAGAAGAACCAGACTAAGCTTATTCATGTAAGCAAATGGGTTCCTCGGATTATTAGTAATTCCGATGCTCATGTCAACCAGTAAATATTCGGTTCAGATTGCTTTTGTTTCATGGCCTATTTGAGTGGTTATGTCCAGTTCACTTAATTGCATTATGATTACAATCTTTTTGGGACTGCATTGAGCCATTGAGTTGTAGCATTGTAATATAATAAAGGTGTAATTTCCATGTATTAGATAGATAACTTGTTGGCTGAAGTAGCCTTGTTGGACTATATTGTACTCCAGTTCCATTGATATATGAAACCCACTGGACCTTTCACCATATTCAATTTGATTGCTCTATGTTCGCGACTTCAATTGCAGTATGTCACCACGTCGCATGAACTGTTAGAGAAGCTGGCAGCAGAAAATCCTTCAGAAGCGATATCAAGGTATCTATGAATTTCAGATTTATCATAATGTTCCAATTGACACATCTAAGGTTATTAAACAGGCGATTGTATAGTCTTCTTCTGATTTATCACAACAATTGTATTTACGGAAGGATCCAGACTGTTAGCATTGCCATTTGGTCTTATTTGGACAATGGTACTTGTAATTTATCAGTATTTCCTACTTTCTGTATATTCATCATTTAAATAATAAATTTCACTGTTTTGTGATGAAAGAACTATTTAATATTCTTAATCCAGTCTGCTGATTCAATTGGCCCATGTCGTTCCTTGATGTTGAATAATGGGACACGTATTCCAAATGTACTAGTCTCTGGAATTTCATTAACTAGATTAGATGTTTACATGGTATTTCCGTGCACTGGAATTTGTATACTCTTTCTGCAAAGATAAGAGACTTGTGTCAAACTAAGAAAGTTCTAGCTTCCTTCTTTTCAATCATTTTCTTCAAGAGATAAGAGAATTGTGGTATATTTTTCATAATCTTGTTTCATAAATAGCATTTGGCCACCTTGTTTTTCCTGAACATCCAATATTGGTTCACTGATCTGTTTTGCGGTGTAATCATAGTTTCATCAGCCACATAAATCATAATGTTATTCTATGAATCTATTGATGAGTGGTGTACTCTTTACTCAGTGTTTCAAAAGCAAAACTGAATGATTATTCAGACAAGATTAAAGAACTTGCTGCAAGGCTTGCTTCAGAAATGGTATGCTATTTCTATATTATTAGTCTAATTACTGTTGAACTTGCTTTTTTTAATGGTCTTCCGAAAATGTGTACACGGATTTTTCAAAGGCTGTCTATCAGCTGGGCTACATCTGATGGACTGGGTTTTCGAAGTTGTTCTTGCCTTACAATGAGCATGGCCCTTTAATTGTAATTTGGTGCTAATTTTGTGGCCATGCTTTCACTTTTTTTTTACTCAAGCTATCAATTTGTAGCCCGTCCTGAGAATTCTATATATACAATTAGTGGAATCTGGTAATTTTCTGAAGCTTTTTCAAACATTCCGATTGAATTTCAGAATTTAAATTTTAACCAGGTATAAGAAAATTATTACATATTTTGCATACATAGATGTTTTCGGCAGACATTAGATCTTGTACGCATGCTTTCTCTTAGAAGAAAAAGGTTGTAGGCATGGTAGGATTGTTGTGGGTTGAAGCATTTGAGTTCCATCCGATCTAAATTTCCTCGAAATTTGGAGCTAAAAGCTGCATTTGAACCCAGGATGTATAGTACCTGCAAGATCTAGCTTACAATGGTCTCTAGCATTCATTGTGGACTATTCAAAATTTGTCGTTTGCCAAAATTATTATACAGATAAGAAAGTTGATCAACTGTCAATCTTTTAATATCTTCATGCAATTTAAATATTTTATAATTATATATCATGAAATTCGTTTCAGTATCAATTGACTACATAGCCGTGTATAGCATGCATGGAGTGTGCATTCACTTATTGGTTCATCAGTGCGTTTGTTTTTCAATGTACAACCACTTTTTCTTGTTAAGATGTTTTGCCATAGTTTGTGATAATCGCCAAGTGTGATTTTTGTTTGCCATTTGGATTTATGTTAGTTAAATGCTCAGTTTCTTAGGTGCATACTCCCTCTGTCCACAAATATAGTGTCCCTCGAGTTTTGTCCTAAGTCAAATTTTTTGAACTTCGACCAACATTGTGTATAAATAGTTATCATCCCAGTGATTTTTGTTTGCCATTTGGATTTATGTTAGTTAAATGCTCAGTTTCTTAGGTGCATACTCCCTCTGTCCACAAATATAGTGTCCCTCGAGTTTTGTCCTAAGTCAAATTTTTTGAACTTCGACCAACATTGTGTATAAATAATTAAATATATAATGTTTCAAACTAAATAAGTTACATATTGTGACAATCCATTTCAAGATGAATCTAGTGACATCATTTTTGTGTTGTCAATATTTATAGTTTTCTTGTTATTGATAGTCAAAGTTTGACTTAAAACAAAACTAGATGGACAATATATTGGTGGACGGAGGGAGTATGTTTTATTCATAATTACACAGCACATACGTATAGCCACAATATATTACTATATCTGTGTGGGTTTAGGCAGATCATGCAAGCAAAGTTCAGGACACAATAGAATAACAAAACACTGCTGAAGTGGAAAAAATAGTAAGTCCAGTAGACTTATCCTCAGGATTAAGGAGGAGATTTATGTAAGATAACTATATTCTGTTGTATGTCCAAAATTGCTCATGAACATTTTTAGCTATGTTACATCCAGCTAATTCTATGAATTTGTGATTAAACAGATCTGAGTTAGAGGATGGAAAAACTATTAGTGAGAACAAAAGAGCTGTTGGAGCTCCCATTAGATTGGATGAAGCAGCTCAGGCTTACAATGCGAAACATAGGTACATACATAGTTTGTTGGTTTTAACCTGGACAATTGCAGCTTTATTAGTATAATGACTTAATTCAAATCCATTTTGCCTACTGGCAGATCAGGAACCATTTTTAGTCTTTTCTACTTATCTTTGTTTATATGCATGTTGCAGAAGGTGTGTTTTCTTTCAGTGTTGGCTTTTCAACACTGATTTTCTTTGATATCCCTTGTTTATTAGCACCCGCTGTCATGAAGACTTTGACCTTGAATAATATAGATGAAGAATGTACTGGTTACAACCATCGGTTTCATCTCTTTCTGTGCAGAAAGCTGCAAGAGGATTTGACTGATGAAATGGTTGTTCTAGCACGGCAACTCAATGAGAGCAGTCTTCTGATGAACCAATCTGTGCAGGAGACGGAAATGGTAGACAAACTTGATAATCTTTTGTGACTTATTTCTGCACGTGATAACACCTGGCTAACTCACAAATAATAGACTGTTTTTGTATTTGCACCAGCAGCCTTCTTCTTATTGAAGCATATAGCTAACTGATTTAACAATTACATACTGTTGTTTTTACATCCGTTCAGAATATGGATAAACAGTTTGGGCATCTGATTACCAAATTTTTAATACCTGTCAGTCCTGAATTTTGCGACATCTTCACAGCACTCTCTTGGAAGGAAAGGAAACATTTTGTTAAGTTGCAATGTGCTTCTGACCAAATATACCATTCTATCATTCAAATACATGAGTACATGTTTCTGTTATAATGTTACAGGCTGGGTTGTGTATTATCTCTCCCGTCCACTACCTTTCTCAGGTGTTTGAATCACTTTTATGATGTTAGTGTTACTTGGTTTTATATGTGTCTGGTTGGTCGGATCTGAAAATTGCTCCCTTTGAATAATGTGCTACTTGTGGTGTAACAGTAGGATAACTGCAGTACAAATATGAGGATACAAAACTGCAGTACAAATATGAGGATACAGACTTATGAGTTTCTTATGTGTTTTCTTCTTTGCTGGATGCTACTTATGAACGTTAACTTCGTTCTTGTAGATACTTGATTCAACTGATAGGGCTGTGGAGCACAGCTTAGCAGGCACTGGACGTGCAAATGCACATGCAGTGGAGGTGTATTCTGTGGCCTCCAGAACAACTTGTTTCCGCTGGCTTCTACTTTTCGTCATGACCTGCATGTTTCTCATGGTGGTTCTACTCATACGGGTTACATGAAGCTGCAACACTCACTGTAGATCAATGTGCCATTGACATGGATACATCGCACAATATTAGCTAGTTGGACATATTCCTCCATTCCTAACGAAGAGTAGACAGATCATGAAACGTGTGGCCTCCCTTTAACCTTGTTCATAGGTTCTATGTTCCAACTGCCACGGAAACTGAGTTGTGTAGATTTATCTTCTGCTCGATGTAATTGATATTAGTTGTATTTGGTGTATGTTGTGCAGTTGACTTGATGTTATGAGTAGAAGAAATGTGGCCACTGAATGAACTTGACTAAATAGCGAGTTCAACCTGTGTCTTTCCATTTCTTTTTTTCTTTTTGGGTATAATTCCTCCATGGATTGGTAACTGCCACATCATAGATAACTGCTGGAGTAGCCAGTGCAGTTTGGTTTAGGTCCACTTTACGGTTGTTGTGTACTGTGCTTTTGTATGCTTCATTGTTACAAAGGATATGTTTTTCACGTAACAAGTTCCAATTTGGAGTGCTGCAATGGTTGGGGCTCTACTGATGTTTTAGGGAAAAAAAAGTCTGTTCCAATTGTTTATCTGAAGTAGCAATAGGTTTCTAATGTTATGGGAGCGTTTAGCCAGCTTTTGTTCTTGATTGGATTATAGGCTTAGCTGCTTGCCTGCTTCTCATATACTATCCACGTAGAGATGTTGAATTGCTGTCTCTGCCAGTGTTTCCAAGTAAATACCAGAAATTTGCTAAGTAAAAAGAGAAAAAAAAAGAAAACAAGTTCAGTGTTTTCACTGCAAAATTCTGCACCATCACAGCACTGGATTCAAACAAACTAAACGTCAGCTCAGAAATATTTCCCGAAAGAAGCCATCTTAAGAGTCAAACAGTCGACACCAGCAACAGAACGGACGTGATACGAAGTCCAAAATGTACAGCAACATATAGTCCAAGTCCAATATAGCGGCTGCACCGTCTCACAAATTCCAGCTGGGTGACATCACAGCTGCTAAATCGGTCATCCGAAGCCCTATATATAGTCATCACATTATCATCACTTCTTGTCACCTGAAGTATCTGAAGCATCAACAGATCAAGAAGCATGAAGAGGAACACAGCCCTTGCCCTTGCGGCATGGCTCATGCTGCTTGCATTCTTCATCACAACAGCCACAGCTTCGTTGCGTGAGTCGAAAATAATTTTCTTCACTATTACTTGGTTTGCCTTGCTACCAAGATGATGTTTATTATTCTTGTTTGGTACAGTAGCACACCTGCAGTTAGTTAGGCAGTCATGTTTCCCTGCTGTTGGCATGTTGTCATCAACTTTACATATTTCTTCTGAACTCGGTTTTGGATTCCTTTCATTTCAGCATGTCAATGCTGTTGGCTGGTGCAGCATCCGAAGGTTACCTGCGGCCACGCCTGCTGTGGTGAAAACTGTTGCCCACCCACACCACCACCATCTGCACGCTGAAAGAACGAACACCCTCAACCCCTTTTATAGATCATGAGCTGTACGCTGATATGAAATAAAACTCAGCTGGAAGGTTGTGCCCCACTGCTCTTCTATGAGCATGTGATGTATATTGATGCTTTTGCCAATAAAACATATTTTGGTTCTTTCATGTGCTACAACAAAAGAGTATATTTAGTTTGTATTTGAACCTGATGGGGAACAGAGAAATCGTTGCACAGATGATAACAATAAATTAGATTTCATATATATCTCCCACCAGAGTCCTTTCCTAATATCATAATATCTAGTAATCATGGTCGGCAACAGTGCCGTCCTTTCCTACATCAAGAGGTCAACACTCAATAGTACAATCTATCTAATATGAGCATAAGTATCCTGCCTCAACAGATCACTTGTGGCATCAGGCAGAACCCATCATTCTGAGGTACATGAATACCCAGAAACCTAAAGCAGTAATTCCCCAGAAGACGGCACAGCATGGACCACTGCAGGAGGCGACAGCAGAGCTTTTACTGTCATCAATGCCAACAAGAAAGCGGCACTCGCCCATGGATGGATCAAGGTAGGTTATCATCCCAAGCCCGCCGAAATCACAACTTTTTGGGTCTTGCTTCTGCTGCTGGTAGTAGCTGTTGAAAGCGAAGGAAACATTGCCCTTTTGCCCAATACCATAGCACGATCCTCCGTATTCGAGAGTGGTGCAATCTGCCATGCTGCAAGCAAGCTTCATGTGATCTGAAGTGCCATCAAGATTCCGAGCAGGGTTCGCAACACACCACCGTGATGGAAGGTATGGCACCTCTTTAGCACTCTTCAGTACTGGATTACCCAGCCCAAGGTTCAATGGATACTTGGCTTGTCCATCAAAGGAGAAGATTCCCCAATGCCGCTCAAAGTTCCCTGGTAGTATGCTCTTCTGCTCTTCATCAAGAAGGCTGAAAAGATAGACATCAGCTGGAGGCACACCTGGACGGAGTGGAGTTCCTTTGTTGCTTGTAATACGATTGATAAGCCCTTGATTGAATGCCCTTGCTGCAGTCAAGTTGGCACTTGGTGCACCCTCTGTTGGCCAACCTATTTCACCAATTGCAATTGGGAGTTGTCCGTAGCCAATTTTACTTAGAGCAGAAATTAACGTGTCAAAGTTCCCGTCAAAAGCATTGTAGTAGGTGTTTGGACCATCTACTAGTGGATGAGTAGACCCCTCAAAGAAAGCATAATCTTGTGGGAAGTCAGCATTTTGGTAAAGACTGAGGAATGGGTAGATATTGACGACGAATGGAGCCCCACTGGAGCTCAGGAAAGCAGCAAGCTGGGTCATGATCTGCGTGAGTTCAGTCCTGAATACTCCTTGTGACGGAACAGAGGCACTCTGGTATGCATCAGCGTTGCATGGAACTACTAGCTTTACATAGCTAGCAAGATTAGCTTTAACCAGTGATTGCTGAAGGTTTGTCATCGCTGGAATGACATATGATTGAAACTGATCCTGGTAGCTTGTAAGGAAAGGCTCATTTCCCACAGCAATATACCTGCAAGTAAACCAGAAACGAATTGAATCAACAAATCAGAAACAGTCAATTTCAACGTAGCCACTTTGCTTACGCAAAAAAGATTCATTCTTGATTAGACAAACCTAATTTGTTGTTACACTTGAAATTTGATGATTAATGTTGTAAATATAGCACATGATAACTATCGAATCATCATTAAATGTGAGCGGCAAGATATAGCAAACCAACTAACAACTTGTTTGTTAAGAGGTACACTAGCAATGCATTAAGAACAATGTGCAATTTACCATAAACAAGTGCTCCTACAGAAACAAAAGTAAGGATAATTAAAATGCTCACTTCCTATTTGCTGTGAATCAAGCAGAAATGGCTTGCATTACACAGACACAAATATAGGATACAGCGATACGAATGAAGAATTGAAGATACTGTAACTGTTTGCCTTAGAAGCATGAGCAACTCAGGACTTCCTGATTATGCAAGTAGGATTAAGGTATCTCGGTAAGAATTTAAAGTGCGGTTGAAAAAAAATGTCAACTAATTTTACTATCAATACCCTCTTCAGCATCAAATCGACTATTTTTTAAAACTGTACTATATTTCTCCAAGGAGCTTTCACAGATCTAATATAAAAGTAGAAAAAGAAAAGGATTGTATGTGGACAATCAAAAAAGAATTTGAACATATGAAGAAGCAACAGAGTCTAAAAAACAGCTGGATAGGACCAACAGATCGTAAACCTATACATATACTCACTGAAGCTCAGGAAAAAAACCAACAAGGTATCCCATTAGCCATTACAAAACCAAGTAACAACGCAATACCTCTGTTGGCACTACATTGAACAGCTCATTAGCAATACCTCTGTGGGCATTGAACAGCTCATTAGTAAATGCACAAGTTTCTCATTACATGTTCAGTATGAAAGCAAAATACTATTTCAGTAACAATAACTCCAAGGCCAACGCATTTTCTGGTCTGCCACAGCATGATATTGAGAAGCCAGAAACATATGAAGCAAACATGAACTCAAACCCAACAAATCTAAAAAATGACATTTTTGGCACCAAATTAACAATGAAGAGTCAGGTAGAAAACAAATTCAACCAAAGCTAAAGGGATAAAAACGCTGTTTTTCTAAATTCGTTCACCTTCGTATAAATGAACTGTGTGGCAGTTCAAATAGGCATTACATCAAACAGTTCAGACTCATGTCGACCGGACAAAAAGAAGTTTCATCTTTAGCACTAAAAGGTATACATAAAGCTAAACTGAAATCATATGCCACTAAAGCTAAAAGAGTGATACATACCAAACTCTAGTTAGATAGCAACATAAATCATAGAATGCCACAACCAAACTCCAAGAAAGTGCAACAAAAGAATGAATATATTGCACCGTAATGCCGTGATGCTAGAGATCCAGACAACAGGGGAGCCTCACCTGATGTCCACGCCGCCCCGGCCGACGTAGCGCGACACGTTCTGTTGGACCCAGGCGTCCGCCGCCGCGGCCGAGCCCGCTATTGTCGAGAGCTCGCCGTTGGTGACGCCGACCATGACCTGGATGCCGCTGCCCGCGAGCGCGGGCC
>LAPY01001999.1:2247-15902 GCA_000970635.1 Eragrostis tef | reverse complement strand
CCGTGCGGGACGGCGCCGCCTCCCGTGCCGCTTCCCTACCTGCTCCGGCCTCGGTCGTCCGGACCCACCTGCCAGCGACGGGCGCCGCACACTCTGGTTCTCTGGCCCAGTGGCCGAAGGCCCGGCCCAGGTACTCTTCTGCCATATAAAGCCCGCACTCCTGTGACAGCTTGGCATCTGGCATTCAAGGCGGAGGCGCGCGCGCTCTACAACGGACCAGGAAGGGGCGAGGCTTGTCGAAGAAGCCGCCGAGCGAGAAGATGGCCGCCCCCGCCGTCCCGGGCCGACCATCTCCTCCCGCCGCTCCCAAGGACCGGGGAGCCCGCGGCCACCTCGCGCGGCTCCTCCTCGCGCCGCTCCGAGGAGGCACGCCGTGCGGCCGACGCGGCGGGGGTGCGCAAGCAGGTGATCCTCGCGGAGTCTGCCGTGGGTGGACACGGCGGGAACTACCGCCGCCCCTCGTCCTCGTCCGGCGGCGGTCGCGCCGCCTCGCACTCCCGTCACCACCCCCGGCCGGAAGTACCACGGCGGCGATGACGCCTCCTCCTTCTTCAAGCCGCGAGTGGTCAGTTTTCGAGTTATTGGTGCCCTTTTCCGTTGTTGCGGGTAGTTTCTTGCTCGAGGCGGGGGTGGCTCATGTGGTTCTTGGTTCTTGATTTGGCTGTCCTCGGTACGTACTGGGCCTATTGCTGCCATGCGTCTGATTTGATTCGGTGTTCTTGGTGCAATTTTGCGTTGTTCCAGGCAGGTTCTTGCTCCTCATGGAGAGGTGGATAGTCCTTGATTTGGTTGGCCTTTGATTGGCTCGGTATTCTTGTTCCCCTTTTGCGTTGCTCTGGACGTTTCTTGCTCGACGCGGAAGTGACACCGAGGGTTCCTGGTTCTTTGATTGGGTTACCTCTCGATCTTGATGCAGTGTTAGTGGTTCTCTTTTGCGCTGCTCTTGGCAGGTTCTTGCCCGATGTGGAGCTGCCTGGGCCTCCGATGGTTCCTGGTTCTTGATTTGGCCTCACTTTGATCTTGATTCCATGATTTCTGTTCTTTTATTAGCTGAATTAGAGCTGCGTGGATAGGGGTGATCGATTTCTTCATGTTTTGTAGGGGCAAACGGCTCATGTGTTTCATTCTAGTCTTGCGTTCTGCATTAATTCTTCATGGTCAATATTGCTTGATCAGTGCAATTGTTTGGTTAGAAGAAAATCTTAGCACTTGCTACAATTTGCACTTGTTAATTGTTGTATGTCACTGTTATGTTTGCCGATCCTGGGAAGGGTCGTAATTCAGAACAATATCTGTTCTCCCTTCTTGATTATTGGATGTATTTGTTAAGTCCTGTAACATAGAAACAAATTGTAGTGACTAATGAATAGTGCCTCATTCCATCCAATTGTTGCATGATGCTTCCAGTTCTGTATGCTTCTCATATTTTTCTTCATTCATTTGATCTTTCACAGCCCAGATTGTAACGGAAACTAATGGTTGAAACCTACTACTGCAGGATTATGGACAAGAGAGGTTGGTGATCAAAGCAAATTTTATGAAGCCTTCTTCTGCACAGCGAAATATCAGGCAACAGGCAGCCAGTCATGCTTCTCTTCCGAAAAGGAGAGGTAGAGCCTTTTGCTCATTTCCTCCATTCATAGATAAACTGTACATTTCTCCTGCAATGCGTGCTTATTACGCCGATTGTAAATATGCAGTTGAGGAGGGCAATCAACCACATGTAGGTGCAATAGACGCTACTAATGAAGAGAGATCACTCAAAGTCAGTGAAGAGGAAAATGAGACAGATGGTCAGAAGTACTGGTGGAGTGATAGCGTGGCGTCTCGCATATTGTCAGGTGATTGCCTGAATTTCATGAGGCTCATCTTATATTTTGGCATAGCCTGACATTTTTGAACAATCATGTATGTTGCAGTTCGTGATTTGAATGCTGAACCTGGTGGTGCGTTTGAGAGTAGCAATCGTATTGCAGATTTCAAGAAGCCTTCTGCTTTGCCACGGAACATCAGGCTACAGGCACATAGGCACCCTTCCCTGCTGAGTAGAGGTATCTCTTTTTTGCTTCTCTCCTCCATGACTCCGTCCATAGATCATCCACTCAGTTCTCTTGCAATGCATCTTCAATAAATTGATTTCAAATCTGCAGATGTTATCAATGAAAAGAGACTGCCCAAACTCTCTGAAGAGAAGTGTGAAGTAGATGGTCGCAAGGATTGGCTGACTGATACCGTGTCGGCTCGTATATCCTCAGGTATGTGCCTGAAACTTATGAGGTTCATCAGATCTTTCGCATAATCTGAAGACTGGGACAATCATATATGCTGCAGAAAGTGATTGGAGTTCCAAATCTGATGGCGCCTTGGAGAGCAGTAATCATATTTCAGACTTCAAGAAGCATGCTGCTTTGCCGCGAAACATCAGAGTACAGACACATAGCCACGCTTCTCTGCGGCAAAGAGGTACTCCTTTTGCTTGTCTCCTTCGATTATAATCCGACAACAGTTTCTTCTAATGCATGTTTATTTTTGAAAACGACTTCTAATGCATGTTTAGCAAACCGATTTCAAATATGCAGCTGAGGGGACCAATCAAATGCCACAAAAATTCAGCCACCGTGACATGCCTGATGAACTGATGCGCCCAGCTCACTCCTCAAAAAACCACCATCAGCATGTGGGTGCAATAGATGCTATAACTGAATGGAGATGTCCGAAAGCCAGAAAAGAGGAGGATGAAGTAGATAATCAGAAGGACCGGCATACTGCTACTGTGAGATCACGTTTGCCCTCAGGTATGGGCCTGAATCTCATAAGCTTCATCCTATTTTGAACACAATCTGAAATTTGGTACCATCGTGTATGTTGCAGCTCGAGGTTGGAATGTTCAGTCTGATGGTGTCCTTGAGGGTACCAAGCCTAATTCAGACTTCAAGAAGTCTTCTGCTACGCCAGGAAACACCAGACTACAGCAACATAGGTACCCTTCTCCGCGCGGCAGGAGTTGTAAGTCTTTTTACTTATCTCTGCTAATAGATCAGCCACGCATTTTTCTTTCAGTGCATGTTTAGTAAACTGATTTCTAATATGCAGCTGAGGCGAACAGTCAAGTACCTCCAAGAGTCATCACTGGAGCCAGGCCTGATAGATTGATGCGACGAGCTTGCTTCTCAGATAATTACTGTCAACGTATGGGTGCAATAGATGCTCCCAACGAATGGAGAGTGCCCAAGGTAGGTAAAGATGCCTTTTTGAAAATCTTGAAATTTTGCATGATGAATTAGTTGATTATAAAGTGACTGTGTTTCAATTGGTTATAGTGTTCCTTTACTGTCTTGCAAATGGGGTTCAAATTGAAGTCTGCCGTTTTATCATCACACAGTATTTAAAAGTTGTTACTATCAGTTATATCATTGTCCGGACTTGTAACTTTTGTCCAAATATTAGAGGAGAAAAAAGGGTGTGCAAAAATTTATAAGACTGGAGCATACACTTATAAAAAAGTACATGATCGATGCTAAAGCTAATATTCTTCTGGACATGTTTTACTCGGCACACCTCTTGGATGTGGCCTTTTGGTCCATTTTCAAACAAGCTAATGTCTTTCAGTAACTTATCATTCAGTAGTAAGATTCCCCCCTTGGTAGCCCATATTCAAAATGCTTTAAACATCATATGATCTGAGTTAACCACAACTGTGACTGTTATATAACATATCTTGTTTGTTCTGTCAGGGATGTTTAAAGCAATACTCTTCTGATACAACAAGCAACAGGTCTGATGGAGCGCCCTCGAGGAAAGGGCTAGCAATCAGTGCCGAGGGTTCAACTCAGACTCCAGGTGGCACTGCACGTGCCATAAAGAAAGTTACTTATGCTACAACTTTGGGCATTGGAGGTGGATATGGGGATCCTCACCCTCCGCCCTTCTACAAGTGCAAAGTTTGCTGCAAGAGGACCGCCTTCTTCAGGCTCAAGTGTTGTCATTTGGTGGTGTGTGACCATTGTGGCTGCAGTTGTGACCCCAAATATTTTGAGAGCAAGAAATTGCAGTTCCAAAATGATAAGCAACAGGGCAATAAGGAGAAGTTACCAAAGGTCAAGCTTCAGGGTACAGATCTTTTCTTGTGGCAACCTTTCTCCCACCCAGCCGATTTAATGTTGTGCATGGCAAAAAGAGCAGGAAGTCTCCTACAGTACTACTTTGCACCGGTCCAGGAGCTGATGGATTCCAACATGCCAGTGATAAACACAACCATCTACAGTTTTCGTCAAATTGGAAAAAATGCAAAGTCCCTGAAAGTGACAGAAGAGCTTATTTCGCGTAGTCAGCTGCACTAGAACACTGAAGTAGCAGGCTAGCAGCTAGTGTCCTTGTATTCTTCTTAATGCACATGCATTGTGTGGTACATACTCAATCTTGGCATGTTCAGTGTTTGCTGCTAAGATGCTACGAAGTGATGTTGCAGTCTATCTTTTGATGACTTCCATTGAATAACCAAAATAGTTGAGGATGCTAATTCGATCAAGAGTTATATATTGAACCATTGAATGTGAGTTTAACAAGTTGAAGTTGCTTGCTCTAGTGAAACACCATTTGTCTCGGTTATGGTTATGTTGAATCTGCTTTCGGTGAATATAAGAGACACGAGGGCACTCCAGAGCATGGTGATCAGTGATACATTGGAGAGTAACAGAGATGATCATCCATGGAAAACACAATTTGTAAGCAGCAAAATTCTGTCACAGTTTCATTAATTTGGTGACATACTGTACATTGTTGACTGGTGTGTGACCATTCTGGAGAATGGCGACTGCAAAGGGGTGATACCCTGCTACTGATAGGGCAATTACTTCAGGCCTGGGGTGAAAACTCAGGCTCAAGCTCTGCTCATTGTTTCTTTTGTACACTTCACATTGAAATCGCCATGTACTACACAGCTGGCGCGGTGAAGTCGATATGCGTTGCAAGATTCAGGTGCAGGTGCGCCATCGTGTGGCATCGCCCGTCGCTGGCAGAGAGGCCACCGTGTCCGAGCAAACACCAGCCAGTCACCCACATCTTCTACGCTCTTCTAGGAAAGACTGACATGCCATCTTTTTCCAATCTAGATTCCGGTTGGGTTCTCGGGGCGCTTCGGGTCCCCTGCCAAGCGAGTCGCGTTCCTGATTAGGGAACCGACGGCGGCGGCCAATTTCTGCCTCAGCTACTACGGTTGATTCCTCTTGAGGTTATGCTTATGCACAGCTCTCTATGCGTATGCACCCAAAACTGTCAATTTGGAGTTCTGGATGAAACACTGAGACGTGACCAGTACCCGAAGGTTCAGTGGTTCACAGCCACTCCCCGGTAAAAATAATATGGAACCTTCGCATGGTGATGGTGATTTACTGATTTTATTTTCATTTTTTTTTGCATCTACCAGTACTAGTGCTACATGGAAATACAGGTCAGAGTTCCAGAAAGGAGATCACACTGCAGTGGTACAATCTGTCATAAAACCGGTTGCTCGCCTTGTCTTGGGTAGTTTTTCATTGCAGATACAGGAGCGAAGTACTTGTCAGTGAATGTGCGCAGCTGTTCTTCACGAAAAACAGTCTCTCGCGATTTTACTTCTCGTCCATTTCATCATTTCACCAAGGCCTACACAGCCAAGAGCCGACATCTTCTTCTAGAATCTTTGCAGCACTACAAAGAGTTACCGAGTCATTTGTTATCTGCTCCAACGGTAACACCACCACCGCAAGATGATCGCTTGCATGCACTGAATACTTGTGGCGTCATGGGTGGTGGGGGTCAATCCAATCTTCAACATTCAACCCCACTGATTTATGAATTTCACATGGTGTGTTACTTTTCCTCACGGAGTACAGCCTCTGACAGCAAAATAAATGAAAAGTGGGGGTAATTTTAGCCTGTATACTGGAATGTGTATCTTTTGGGTAAGTTTAGGTGTTGGTTGAATCGCCTCTGTTCTGCCAAGGTTGAATAGAAGACCTATAGCCCAGTGCTTGTGTGGTATGGACATGGATTTCAATGACACAGCAAGGTGGCAGGAACACTTCTGACAGGTTTACTCTAGGAGGTTCGATTCTGCATGTCCAGCTGTGAAGACATTTCCTTTACAACTGCTTAATTGAAAAGGTAATGTAAGAGTTGAAAAATTCAGAGAGGAGAAACTCGTTCTGAAGATGAATGGGTTCTGTGAGCAGCTACTGAAGCAAGCTTGTGATGAGCGAAATGTCTTCACAGAATTCATGCTACTACGGCGGATTTGAAGCTACTGTTGTTCTTGCTAGTACACGTATTTATTCCCCATCTAATTAACTCGGAATAATTGAAAAGCTCTGATCAGCGGAGAAGCAAGCAAATCAGAATATCAGATCCACGCGGTAGCAGTACAATGCGGGCTCTGAAACTTTACCCTCTCGTACCTGAATCCTGAAACACACTACTGTGCCCGTGCGATCGATTCTACTGCTCCTGCACAAAAAGGCCTCCGTCACCCGGGGTGCGGCTGGGCACATGATCCGAGACGGCCGGGGGTACTAAAAGGTGGCAGCTACCGCGCAACCACCTCGCATGTGTGCATTTGCTACGGTGTGGCCTCCATGGCTTCATCAGCTCGGTCATGGTACTCCACCACACACGAGAGATGGCGATCGAGGCCTCTGCCTGCTGATCTCTATATAAAACCAAACGCTCACCACCTCTACCACCTATAGCCTCTCCCTGAGCACGCCTAGCCACTTGGCATTTCTCCCTGGCGTCTGACACAGGCTCCCGCTGCATCCAACGAGTGCAGAAATGGACGCTGCTCGGCGTCCGCGGCGCGTGCCTTCTTCGTGTTCGGCGACTCGCTGGTGGACAACGGCAACAACAACTACCTGCTGACCACGGCGCGCGCGGACGCCCCGCCATACGGCATCGACTTCCCCACGCATCAAGCCACGGGCCGCTTCTCCAACGGGCTCAACATCCCTGACATCATCAGTAATAATTTCATCAGCTCTCGCCACCCTCCAGAAAGATAGCTAGCGTCACACACTACTGGAATGACTTTAAAAAAAGGAGCATTTGCATATCTAGCCCTATTCTAAAGTCCAATTGCATGTTTAGCCCTCTTTTTTAGAGTTTGCATATTTGACCTCCTTTTTTCAAACTGAAGCTTAAAGTTGACCCTATTCCGTGTGGACCCTTTAACGGCGTTAAGTTTATGATAAAAAGACCTTCATACCCTTTGCATATTTGACCCCACTTTATAATGTCTTTTTCATGGATGACCCTATTTGCCAAGCTAATATTTTAACAAGTGTATTAGCTACAGTTTTAAAATTTCAACAACTTGAATTCAAACTTGAACATTTGAACTGAAATTTGACAAAAATTCAAAAAAAATTTAAAAAATTTGTCATATGTTCATCATTTTCCCTAGCAGTCAGAAATATGTTATCTTTTTACACACGAGCGTACTTTTGCATCAATGAGTAATCAGTTAATTGAAAGTAGTTTATTGTCCTTTAGCAATCACGAGTAGTAGTGTTAACAGATCAATTCTATGGGTTATCTAGACCACAAATGACAAATCGACGATATTTTTCATTCATCAGTAAGCAATCCCTGAAAACATGAACTGAATTGTACAGAATGCATCAATGGTGGTAGTACCGATTTTTCCATAAAAGAAAATCAACACATGAGACTGCTATATGGATCTAACAACAAACACATGTGCATCTCACAAATCTGAACACCTTTTCTCACTGTCGGCTGCCATATGAATTTGAGGGTAGATGCGGTCGTCGGGGTGTGAGTCACCTGGACGAGTGACCCCGGGAGGACACGTGCTCCAGCCCGGCCACGCAGCGTTGGGAGCAGGGCTGGCCGGAGGTGGTCCGTCGGAGCACGGCCACGCTCTGCCGTGCCTGCAGGCCACCCGGGCGCGCCGACCCCGCAGGAGGGGGCAAGGTCGAGGACGAGGTTGGGGCACCGTTTTGCGGCTCGGACGTGTTCCTCGTGGCGGATCTCGGCGCCGGAAACCACTTCGCCAGCCGGATCAATCAACCCTAGCCGCAACTTGGTGAGAAGAGAAAGGAGACGGGAGAGAAGAGTGGAATGGAACACAGAACAGAGTTGAATCGGTATTGTTGAGAGAGAGGGTACTTTGGTCTATTTCCCTTCCCTTTTATTATCCATATTTTTTTATTTTTTTAATTCCTTAAAGTGACGGGGTTAAAAAATAGGGTCAGACGGAAGTTTCATTTTGAAAAAAGAGGGTCAAATACGCAAACCTAAAAAACGAGGCCAAACATGCAATTTATCTTTAGAACAGGGTCAGATACGCAAATGCCTCTTAAAAAACACGCTACTGGAATAGCATGTCGCATGCGCAGACGTACGTTCTGATGATGATGGCGCGTTGTTCTGTTCACTTGATTCAGGTGAGCACCTGGGAGCCGAACCCGCGTTGCCGTACCTGAGCCCGGAGCTCCAGGGGGAGAAGCTGCTCGTCGGCGCCAACTTCGCGTCCGCCGGAGTCGGGATCCTCAACGACACGGGAGTGCAATTTGTACGGATAATCGCATTGCTTTTTCACCGCCACTCTCTTTCTTGCTTGCCCAACTGTGATGTGACATTACATACCGTGTGTGATCACGTTCGAGCAGGTGAACATCATCAGGATCGGCGACCAGCTGGAGTACTTCCGGCAGTACCAGCAGAAGCTGAGCGCCCTCATCGGCGAGGACCAGGCGACGCAGCTGGTGAACCAGGCGCTGGTGCTCATCACGCTGGGTGGCAACGACTTCGTGAACAACTACTACCTGGCGCCCATGTCGGTGCGGTCGCGCCAGTACGCGCTCCCCGACTACGTTCGGTTCATCGTCTCCGAGTACAGGAAGATCCTCGCGGTAATTAAGCTGATTTTTTCGCGTCAATTTAATTTCATCGGTCCATACTGTACTGACGCGGAGGAATTGATGCCATCGGTCCTGTCCATATATATTGCACTGAGTGGCCAGTAGCGAGTCTCAAAAAAAAAAAAAAAGTGGCCAGTAGCGCAAGAACAAATCTTGAGTTAATTTTTAACACATGGGATGCAAGTACGTTACGTACCGCTGCCCACGCCACATACCAGTGTACCGCCGCGCATTCAACCCTGTCGGCGATTCGCTCCCAATTCACGGTTGTAGAATTCACTGCTGGTGGCGCGCGCGCGCCGTAACATGTGCGCAACGGCGGCGCCCGCAGTTCACCCACCTAGCTAGTCACCGACCGAGCCGAGCGGCCACATGACTAATGTGCTCTGTGTTTGCAGAGGCTGTACGAGCTGGGCGCGCGGCGCGTGATCGTGACGGGGACGGGGCCGCTGGGTTGCGTCCCCGCGGAGCTGGCGCTGCACAGCCAGAACGGCGAGTGCGCGGCGGAGCTGATGCGCGCCGTGAACCTGTTCAACCCGCAGCTGGTGGACATGGTGCGGGGCCTCAACCGCGCCATCGGCGCCGACGTCTTCGTCACCGCCAACACCTACCGCATGAACTTCGACTACCTCTCCAACCCGCAGAACTACGGTAAGAATCAATACCTTTCTTAATTTGAAGCTGCGAATGTTTGAGCCGTGCCGAGCTGTGTGTGTGGTAAGTTGACAAGCGTTTTTGTTCACTACTCCTTTGTGCGCAGGGTTCACGAACGTGCAGGTGGCGTGCTGCGGGCAGGGCCCGTACAACGGCATCGGGCTATGCACGGCGGCGTCCAACGTGTGCGCGGACCGGGAAGGGTTCGCGTTCTGGGACGCGTTCCACCCCACGGAGCGCGCCAACCGCATCATCGTCGGCCAGTTCATGCACGGCGACACCGACTACATGCACCCCATGAACCTCAGCACCATCCTCGCCGTGGACCGGGAGGGGCTCTAGTGCCGACCAGGAGTTGCACGTACGTGTGTGGCATCATCATAGCAGCGTGCGAGTACACCATCAGTGTTACGGCAGATCAAGCTGCCAGAGTCTGGTGTGATTTGTCAGAGTAGTGACAGTGTTTTGTTGATGTGTGATTCATAAGTAGTGTTGGATGGTAGTATTGGTGATTAGTTTGATATACTAGTACCATAAGTTTTGTTAAGTTCATGGATCAAAGCGAAGTGACGATTTCGAAATGTTCTGGTGTCTGGGGTGCTCGGGCTAGACTTTTTGGCACGGCAGCAGGCAACACCCGGAGCCGTGCCGAACAACGCCTCCTGCGGTCCTGCCTCGCGAGCGAAATCCGCAGCAAAAATTTTGAATCGCGTGCGTCTACCGCACAACGGCTCACCTGTTCCTCCCCGTCCTCCTCGCCAGTCGCCACCACGCCCACGCCATAAAGCATCCGCGCGCGCGCCTCCTCCCGCTCATCCCCGTCGCCCCGGGAAGCAAGCAGCCGCCCTTTCTCTCTGCCCCCACCCGCCGCCCATTCTCCTCAGCAGCCGCTCCTCGCCGTCTCGCTCCGCGCCGCCTCCTCCAACCCAGTTCCACCGACGGCGAGTAAGTTCCAACTCTTCCCCGCTCGCCTCCCACCTCGCTCGCGCAGTCGCGCTTCTCGATTCCCGCGCGAAACACCTGGCCGGGGCGGAGCGGAGCGGTGTCGCGCGCAAGGTGCTCGACGATACTCCTTGCTGCGGATTGCTTAACCCCGACCGGCGATCGCTCGGATTTCTCACCCTGATTGATTGGATTCTGCAGGAGGTGAACTCGTGCGCTCATGATGAACTCTGGGAGCTCCGCCTTTAGGCCAGGTTATCCGGCGGCGATGGGTTCTCTCGCCGACCCGTACGCGTTGCGGTGCGTCTCGGACCTCCCCCTGCCGTTCCGCCCCGTGTTCAAGTTCAGGTGCGAACGCATGAGCTCATCATTGCAACTCCTCGTCGTTTCTGTTTCGGTGTTTACGCGGCATGCTTCTGCTCAGTTGCGTGCGCTCGGTTGCTTGATCGGTATGTGCACGAGTCGATTGGTAGGTAGCTTCGGATTCTGAGTAGCTTCGTGTTCGCGTACTGCATGACAAACTGGTGTTCTGCTCAGCTCAGTTGCGCGCGTTCGGTTGTGTGATCGCAGCACCCGCATGTGGTCGAGTCGAATTGGTAGATATAGCAGTTTTGGATTCTGGGTAGCTTCGCGTCCGCGTACTGCATGACAAATTGGTGGTGTGCTAACGGTTTGGAATTGTGGGAACGACAAGGTGAGCAATTACTGATAGACTCCGATTTTTGCTGCTCTGCAGATACTTCAATTCCTTGCAGAGCGAGTGCTTCCATGTGTGCTTCCTCTCCGATGTGAACATGGTTATCTCCGCACCAACTGGGAGTGGCAAGACCGTGCTGTTTGAGCTCTGCATTCTGAGGCTCCTCTCGAGGTTCCTCTCACCAGACTGGAGGTTCAATTTGCGTCAGGGAACTCTGAAAACAGTAAGTGCTAATTCTTCCTCAAAAAGTGTTGTGGCTTTGATTGTACCTGGAGTTTGGATTCTGATAATCTGTTTTCATTGTGTCCTTTACTGGGGGGCATGGCAGATCTACATTGCTCCCTCCAAGGCATTGGTGCAAGAGAAGCTGCGGGACTGGACTGCTAAGTTGGGCTCCTTGGGGATCAAATGCTTGGAGATGACTGGTGACAATGAATTCCACAACAACAAATCCATACACGATGCTGATCTAATCCTCACTACTCCGGAGGTCTATGTCACTACTCTATTTTTCTCTGTGCAAATTAAAATTCTAGCCTTTGCATCTGCTCACAACTTCCCTGTTTTTAACTGATACTGTGTTGCATGCAGAAGTTTGATTCTATGAGTCGTCATGGTATCAGAGATGGTGGATTGGGTTTCTTCTGTGATATTTCTCTGGTCCTTGTTGATGAAGTTCATCTTCTTAATGATCCGCGTGGAGCTGCCTTGGAAGCAGTTGTCAGCAGAATAAAAATGCTTTCCCGACGCGGCAACATGAAATCTGCTCCTTTGGCAAATGTTCGATTCATAGCTGTTTCTGCCACTATCCCTAACGTTGAGGACATAGGTTTGTAACTCTATGCAGTACATTGTCAACGGGCCATTTACATTGTCCTATCCTGCTTTGGCAAACTAACTTTTGTTTCCCATTAACATTGTAATAAAATCTCAGCGGAGTGGCTCCTAGCACCCCCTGAAGGAATCAAAAGGTGAACTAACTCAATGTCCTCGAGGATTTTATGGAGTGCTCCGCCAAAACTTACTTATTTGCGTTACATTCCCTTTGTAGATTTGGAGAAGAAATGAGGCCAGGAAATTTGACAACCAAAGTCCTTGGTATGATTGATACTTCTTACAAGATATGATCTGAATGAATACATGCCAAGTACTCACGTCTGTAGCAAAAATTGATACAATACTTTGCCGACCCTGACGATTGGCTATCATCAAGCTGCTGAAAAATAGCTATGCTGCAGACGAATTGTTTGATATTTTGGCAGTATATGTTCTCCTTGTTCTGTTTTTCCTTGAATGGTCAACGCCAAGTGATTGAGGCTAGGTTGTTCCAGTTTTTGTGGTTTTGTCAATAATAGTTTCACTGTTTTTCTTATCATTCCATGTATTTTTGAACATATGAACCTGCTAAATGCTTAGATGTTAGATCTTCCATTTGATCTTCTTCGACTGCCACTCCGTCTGTAATTGGAATGTTACTAATTCTTTCCTTTTTTTCTGTAGGTTATGCTCCAGCTAAAAATGACTTCCTATTTGAGAGGGTATGCATATTTACCATCCAAAATGTTCTTTCTTCACAACTAAAGAGGGGCGGGGGGTTAAGTTAGATGTGTTTTCCATCTTCCTGAGTTGTATCACTGTGCCACACTTGTAGAGGCTTTATATGGAATAAATTCTAACTAATCAATTCTCTTTGTCTATTTCAAATTGTAGAGGCTTAAAGGTTACATTTACGGTATGTAACCACTCCCCATACCTCGATCTCATTGCCCATGATGTAAATTGTATCATAGTTTCAGTACTAAAAGCAGAAAAAAATATGTTTACAGATATACTAATGCAACATTCAAGAGGGAAGTCTGCACTTGTTTTCTGTTCGACAAGAAAGGGTGCACTAGAAGCAGCACAATGCCTTTCAAAAACTGGAGCATCTCTTGGCTATTCCAATCCATTTATGAAATCTATGCAGCAGTATGAACATTTAAAGGAGGCTTCCCTAAGCTGTAGTGACAAGCAACTGCAGGCTTGTATTGTACATGGAGGTTATCTTGTTCCCTAGTCATGATACCTTCCTCACATTTCAATTTACATTGTTTTAATCATCTTGTCCACATACCCTTGTTGTATTAGACACTTTTCCGTAAAAGTGCCATTGATTGTTTAACTGATGCAATCATTTTCTAATTTTCAGTTGGTTTTCATAACGGTGGTCTTTGCTTAAAAGACCGGAGCTTAGTTGAGGGACTTTTCCTCAAGGGTGATCTTCAAGTTGTGTGCACAACCAATACTTTGGCTCATGGCATCAACTTACCTGCGCATACAGTAGTGATAAAGTCAACACAGTTTTTGTGAGAATCAAATTTAAATATAGCATATTTAAATTGATCTATACTTTTTATGATATCTTTTCTGACCTGAACTCTATTTCTGCAGCAACAAAGAGAACT
>LAPY01001998.1:56336-67983 GCA_000970635.1 Eragrostis tef | reverse complement strand
GCTGACGCCCTCGGCGGTTCACCATCTCCCCCAGCCAGCGCCAGCGGCTTCATCCTCCCTCGCGTCGCCTCGTCGGTCACCAGCAGCCTTGCAATTCTTTTTCGCCCCCATCTTTGAATGAACCTTCGTCCTCCTCCGCTCTGACCAGCCCAGCCTCGAGGCCCCCGCGCGCGCCCTATATATCGTAACCTCCGCCCGCCGTAGAACGCACATCCCGGCAGAGCTGAGGACGGAGCGCGCGAGGAGGGAAACCGGCGGATGGCGAAGCTGTACGCGCAGGCGGTGCCGCCGCCGGATCTGAACAAGAACACCGAGTGGTTCATGTACCCCGGGGTCTGGACCACCTACATCCTCATCCTCTTCGTCTCCTGGCTCCTCGTCCTCTCCGTCTTCGGCTGCACGCCCGGCATGGCGTGGACGCTCGTCAACCTCGGCCATTTCGCGGTACGTTTCCCAGCTCCCCCACCTTTTTGGTTCCGTGCCCCCGGGTTAACGACGATTTTGTGTTGCTCGTTGATTGGCCGATTGGCGGATCTGCGGCCGCGCGGGCTGCTCTGGCTGCTAGATTGCTTCGATTGTTCGTCTCGCGAGGTCGGAATTGTATGTGACCGTTTGGCGGCCATGATTGCATCCCTAGCTAAAATTTGTAGTGGTTTTGGATGTTCCCGTCGACTAGATGTTGGTGTTACCACTAAATGTCCCGCGAGGTCGGAAATTGGATGTTACCGTGTGGCTGCCATGTATGGCATCCCTATAGCTAAAATTTGGTAGTGGCTTTGGATGCTCCCGTCAACTAAGTGTTGGTGTTATAATTGATTCTCATCTTCCTAGAGAATTGCTCCATACTTGATCGTCTGTGTCCTGAGTTCTAGCTGATGCTATCTAGAGCTTGTGTTGATGTGGGATCAGTACTGTGTGGGATTACTATTGCAGACAGCTATAGTTACATGTATTTCAGTCCCTTTTGCGACTGTGACCATAGGATTCCTAGTTGACTTATACATATTCAGATTTCTACGTTACTGAATGTCCTGAAAGTTCTTATCTGTGGATGATGGAGGTAAAAGTCTGCTCCTACCGAGTGAAGTAGCATTAAACGATACTAGAAGACATAGCAGTGATGTAGTCAGTAGTCAGGGCCTATGTGCAATTGTAGTGGTGGTCCATAATTGTTACATGATCAAAGTGCATCTCGCCATATCGTGCTCTTTACAAGTTTCAGCTATTGATCTGTTTAGCTACACTGCAAAGGTGCTTTACTTTAGACTTCATGTACCTGTTCAGTGTCCCTTTTGTGAAGGCCTCCCGGAGTGTGTATTAACTACCATGTTCCTCGTTATACATGTTTCCCATTTGCCAGGGTAGCAACTAGCAAGGCATGTTTGGTTGGTGCCCTGGAGCCATTTGCCTGGCCTGGAGCTGTGCCGGAGACTTGCCTAAGTAGCCACAGGTGGTGTTTTGTTGAAGCCCTGATTTATTGTCTAATTTGGACGCTTGACACTGCTCGTTGCTCACGCCAACGTGCCTGATGAAAAACTACTTGTGCAAGCTTGTAATTTTCTAAAGCACCGTCAGCCCGCCGCCAAATTCCATCCTAGTTGAGCTAGCTGCTGCTAGAAGTCGTCGCCACTGTCCATACCATCGTCGTTTGCTAAGTACAGCCATTCCTTTCTAAAAGAAATCCATGAAATTGATGTGCAAATCCATGGACTAACCAAATCGATTGTTCGACCAGCCACTCCATCTTCTGATGATTCCATTTTGATGGTTCTTGGCAGCTGCCCATGCCCATCCAAGCTATTGCCGTTGGCGTGTTCCAACCCCCAATTTCCAAACCTTACTCTTAAATCCATAAAATCCTAGACTTATCCTTCGTGATCAGGCAAAATTGATTGCATCAGCACTTTCTTTACACCCTAGCAATTCCGTTTTGCTGGTCCATAGCACCCCTCCGGCCAAGGCACCCCTCCAGCATGCTGCTCTGTGCAGGCGGAAGGCAAAGCAGGGATGGTCAGATGCTCAAGTAAAGACGCTTTCGAAGTTCTACCTATTGTGGACAACAAAACATACTTTGGTACTGCCGCTTTCTTCTCAGGCACAGGCAGCAACCAAACAACAAAAGTGTCAAGTGCCTGACCAGGCATATTTGTATCGTCGTATCAGGAAGGTTCCAAGCAACCATTTTCCTCAGACTTGCAGCTCAGGGCAGCAACCAAACATGCCCACATGTGAATTGTAACCACTGCTTGTCATGTCTCCATGCTTAATGAGCTGTCTACTTGTGTTCTTTGCACCCAAAGTATTAGAACTCAAAAGCAGGGGGTGGGTAATAGGAGATGGTAAGTTGGACCGGGGAGGGTGTGGTGCTGAAACTATCCTTGCTAACTGCATGCAATTTTCTTGATGCTCGTTTTTGCTCAACGGATGAATAAACCACTGATATTTACTTGTCAGCTAAAATAATAAAATGGTTCTAGTTAATGAAACAGAATTTCTTACTCCCTACAGATTTCTTTTGACGAGGCCGGGAGAGCTCGTACTTCATAAAGGCAGATCGCGCTGTTATTTTTCATTATTATCCCCAACCTTAATTATGAAAAACAAAGTGTTCTACCTTAATGAATGGCAGTGCTCCTGCCTTATTTTTTTTTTAAAAAAGTGTTCTCTATAATTTCGTTTGCAGTATTAACATTATAAATTGACATTTTTTTAATACAGACTTCAGACAGAATATTTTTCAATTCTGACGCTGGCCTGATCGAATATTTATTTATTTCAGATAACATACCACTTTTTCCACTGGAAGAAGGGGACTCCATTTGCTGATGACCAGGGTATGTACAACAGATTGACATGGTGGGAACAAATGGACAATGGCAAACAGCTTACCCGCAACCGAAAGTTTTTGGCTGCTGTCCCTGTGGTTTTGTAAGTTTTTATCCTGTGCTAATGTTTTTCTATTATACTTAAACTCCCAGTGATGACCTCTTTAGCAGCAACTGTAGCATGGATTGATAGTTGTTCTAGGCAGTAAGTAGTTTTATCTATTATGCAAGTCAGTGACTATCACCAGCGTAACACTGACGAGTTGATGCACCTAATCATAATATTTTCACTTAACCCTTGATTTCTGTTCTGTTTGAACATTAAAGAATGACATTCCGTTCAGTTAGATAATTGATTTGAAACTTCTTAGATATGTAAATATGGAGTTCAGTTTCTAAACATCGTCAGAGGTCTGAAGGAAAAAGAAATCAATCTATTACTCGTCAGAATATAGTGAACTATCAGGAGGATGATCAAATCAGCCACATCCTATTGTTCTACGAAATTGAACCTTGGATGAAACACGAATCATTAGTAAACACACCAATTTGTGCAGCTATCAGTCTATTACATCTTAGTAGCCCATCTGATATAAATGTGCCATGAAAATCAACAGCCGCAATATCAGAACTTTCCTTTTCAGCTCCACTCCATTTGACATATTTAGATAGCAATTGCAGTACATTGCGATTTTCATCACATCTTCAGCAAGCATGCAACAAATTGTTTCTTGATGTCCTTTTTTGTTTTGCCTTGTGGTAATTATATTTGTGTGTTGCATATTTTTTTTGTCATTCCAAAGAAGCATAAGTGGTACATCTCCATGTGTTTGCATTTTCGTATGCCAAGTTTTTTCTTAAAGTATCAGTGCTTTAATTTGCTCCTCTCCTGTTTTGATCACCATGCTCCTCTCCTGTTTTGAAAAGGCAATAAAATTCACTATTAAAGGAACATCTGTGCTTTAATTTGCCAGTAAACTACAATTTGGTTGGTGCATTGTTGTGGGAGTATGTGTTCTTGGCTCAGTTTCCAAAAGGAAAACTCTGATGTTTAATTTCCCTGTCATTCCATTTCAACAGTGAGCAATAACAGCATTTACTTGCTTGTTTGATTCTAACTTGTTCTTTAGAAATGAAAGGGTTCTATAATCATGATTATATATCTAGTGAGCGATTTGGACCTTACATCTGACGGTAGGATACTAATGAGGTGATATCCAGTCTCTCTTATCTCGTGTCTCTGCACTCTGCCATTGTATAGATAGTCTCCCAAGTTAAGGTGCATAATACTTTCTGTCCAATGATCTGACTCCATAAGCGACCCGGTTTGTCAATGAAGCTTGTGGGAATATTAATATTAAATTGATTGATGTTGTCCCATGTGTGCCTAGCCTCTTGATGTGCCGACGTTTCCTTTGCTCTTGCTTCTCTATTGTCATCTATGATTATGTTGGGTGGACACCAACATTACTTATTGGGGTGATTTCTCTGTGCTTTGGCAGGTACTTGATAGCTTCTCACACAACGGACTATCAACATCCTATGCTTTTCTTCAACACCATTGCAGTCTTTGTGCTGGTTGTTGCCAAGCTACCAAACATGCACAAGGTTCGGATTTTCGGGATCAACGCCGGTAACTAAGCAGCAGTATTCTACAACATCGATAGTCTGTTTCATTGGGATTAAGGGATGGGTGACAACTAGCCCCGGCTTCGCACACGGGAATACTAGTGAGTAGTGTTCGAGTCTTTAAGATCTTTGTACAGAGAAACACTAAGAAGGCTGAAAATGATGTTTTCTGCAACTAGTAAAACACTGTAATGTTCCTACATGTTCTCTAGCAAGTCTTTGGAAATTGATACAGGTACAGTTCCTCTCTTTGTGAAGAGGTTATAATTTTTTAGGTGCCACTACATTGTGGAACTGGAATCGCCTGTACTAACCACAGGAATAATCAGTTATTAAGCGAAAATAAAACCATGGCCGATCGCTACTACAGTAGATGTAGCTTTGGTGCACTCAGACCTGAGATGCAGTTTTCCTTTATGAATTTTTAATAGTATTGACATCTGACTTGATATGTCCGGTGTGTTTGTACTACCTTTTTGGCAAGCTGGTCTCAATTTTGCTCCAGGATTGGTAAAACGTGAATTACTCCTGCTGAGGTCGGCAGCCGAGACAGTGGATATCCCAAGAGGGCCAGATGCAGTTTTTCTGTAATACTGCTTCTGGATGCTAGATGCTTGTAGTAGTACTAATTCTCTGGTGAAGGCGTAAGGTCGTATTCAGTAGACACTGATAAAAAAAGTTTCGAATCCTTCCTGAGAACACCTTGGCTCCCGGTGAGAAAAGCTTGGTCAAACCGAGCAACAAATCCTCGTCCGAATGCAGTTTTTCTGTAACAAATGCAGTGCGTATTCTCTTCTCCTCGTAACTACCAGTCGTTCACGAGACCCTTCCTGTCTTCCACATGAAGAAAAGTGGCGACGCGAGACTTGACGACAGTGACATCCATTACCGGGAGGCCGCAGGCGTGGACTAGTCTCGGGCCAGTTTGGAGCCTGGGCTACTGTTCCAGCGTTCAGGCGCCTTCGCTCTATTCCATTCTGGTGTATCAGGTGAACCACTTGTCAAGCAAACGTCAACAGTTCTCTTGTTCGCTTGAACAGAGACGTGGCCGGATTCATAAAGCCCTGGTCGATCTTGTAATGGCCAGACAGCTTTTGGTAGACTTGTCACCGCTCACAGAGCCATCCATCTTTTTTTTTTTAGTAAGACAAATATTGGCATGGTTACAGTGTCAACAAGTGCAGGCGGTTTAGCACAGATGACTTGCGATGACTCGACCGTGTCATCACGCTCCACCACCATGAGTGCTGACACCAGGGTGAACGGAAGTGGCTTTTCGGCGCGTAGATTTGCGGCGACATGGGCATTACGCGTGCGTGGATGCGCAGGTGAGATAGCGAGTTGAAAAAGGGTCTGCGCCATTGTTCCTCCTGCTTTTCTCAGGCCAGTTCATACCCGACGCAGACACCGCCACACTGGCATAGTATGCCTCTCGTTCGTCAGCGTGTGTTGCGTAAGCAAGATGAGCTGAGGCTGCTGAGCAACGGGGAACCGCAGAACTCCTCCCTGATCATGCACACACACGTACGCGACTGCCAATTCAGTATCGTAAACACATCACAGAGTCCCCATCATCAATTCATCAACCACGCCGATCCAAGGACTGCTAAACCAGCATGGGGCTTCTGCGAGTTGCATCAGTTACACGGATCGAAGGAGGACGGCGCCGCCGCCGAAATTAAAACGCTTCTATTCCTGAGTGCCCTGCTGGTTCGTTATGGCCGCGCACCGGCCGGCGTTAATGATCCCCGATCGCGCACCGGCGTACCGGATCGGAACCATCGCTTCAGCATTCAAGGCGGAGCAGATGTCAGATGATTCGATCGTGGAACATTCTTCCCCTGTGTTACTCCATGCATGGCCATTAATAACAGATCCATTTCTGAGTTTTGTGTAATTGCATCTGGCACGGTCTTGACAGGATCAACAGCGCACGGCCGGCACGGTGGTAAATAGCCGATCGAACGCGCAAGCCTTCCGTGTGAGAGGAGCAGGCAACCGGCCGGAGCCCGGAGCTGCTAGTGCCGCGTCACCCGTCGCGCGCGCGTGAAAGCCCTCCGGTCTCTCACTCTCTCTGCAGGCGCTGCCGCGGCCACTCTTCTCTGGCGCTCGCAACGCGAGGAGACCAGACAGGTGAAAGGAAACCCTGCGATGCAACTCCTTTCAACCAGCAGGAAAGGAAACCCTGCGATGCAACTCCTTTCAACCAGCAGGAGATTGGATTCTGCACGGCCATCCCTCGGTCTCCTAGCTCGGCAGCAACCACACCGCTCTGTCGGACAGGTTCCCCCGAGAATCTAGCTACTTTCAAGTACGGCCCGTATGTACAGACGTACACGTACAGCGTACATATGAATGCTCGAGTAGTAGGTACGCCGAGTGGTCACCACCGGGAGGAAGAGATAAAGAATGCACACATACAGTACGTAGGAGTACATGTGGCGCGCGTTTGCTTGCTGATGGCGATCGGCACCACCGAGTGGAAGAGATAGAGAATGCATACATACTGTACGAAGGAGTACATGTGGCGCGCGTTTGCTTCTGATGGCGATCGAGATCGAGCAGGAGCAGGCAGGTATGCTGCTGGCACGTGGGAACGTGCGAGCCACAGCGTCCCGCGATCGAGCTAGCTGCTCTCTGTGCCATAGCTCGCTCGGATCCTGATCTCTCCAAGTCCATGCTACACGCCGCGCTGCTATGGCACGGTGGTTGGCACATTTCTCATCCGAGGTGGTCACCCACGCGCCCAAACGGCTATAGCTTAGAAGCCAAGGGATAATGCATGGCGATAGAACGGAACAGTAGTGCGCTGGTGCAGCAGTCGACCGGCATTAAGACGAATTCCGGAAGGCATCAACCGCATTGACCAACGACGACGACACTGTTTACGGGCGTGTTTGAGGCACTTGACACCAATCGCTCGACGTTGATCTGCATAAGATCATGCTTGGGTTTATGTCAAGAAGTGCGGTGTGTCGTCGTTGCACTCGTGCAGTACAAAACCTGCAGAACTATTTGTCCAACCTATTTGGTTGGTGGGACTTGATCTCTGTTGAATTGGTTTCTTGCTAACTGCAAACATCACACACGCTGGGCCATCTGATGGATGGTCCTACTAGCTAGTTAGTGGGTTAAGTGCATGTGTTTGACTTAAATTTCTTCCATGTCTTGCATTGCAATCAACTCCCACTTCCATGCACAGTTCGTGGACTTATTGAGCGAAAAAGATGTTTTTCTGCTCCTCCTGATCTTTTTTTTTTTTGAGATTCCTCCTGATCTTTTTGAAAGCGGGTCTACTACAGTATATATGCAGGATTAGCTCTCTTGTGTATGAAATGAACAGGCACATAAGAAACAAAGCATACTATGACCAAATTAGCAACGCACCCGACAAATTGTCTAAATGCATTTACTTTGATTCAGTCACAAACGATTCATACGGCAAGTTTACATTTGCGGTACATTACCCTTCATATACACTACATTTATCAGATGAGAAAAGTGCATATGGATTTCTCTCGAGAACACTTTCTCGACACTGAGGTTCTAGTTGTATTTTTAGGACATTGTCGATGTGTAAAAGCATTACTCCTTACGGTGGTCTTTTGCGCCTTGGTTTCCACGTTGCACAATAATTTGTACATGCAAAAATGAACATAAATTAACCATGTAAATTCACATATTCATGGAAATGAAGTTATATATATGGTGTCAGGTGGATCCTTTAGTAATTCTAAATATATGATTCAACATATAGATGTAAACCTATAATTTTTATGATAATCTGATAGCTTTAAATACATTTTTATACTTCCAGTTCTAGAGGAATTTGTGTGCGTCCATTTTGCATCTACTTAACAGTTACTATCAAAATGTTCTGGGTTAAGCATATGCAATTCGAGAGACTCTATGCAGCACGTGTCCAGCTTTTCCTTAATCTGAATTTTCGCCACTAACACAACCAGACGGAAGAAAGAACTGACAAGCGGTTGAAAAATAATCATAGTACTATACTGTGAAAGAGCACCCAGAAAGAGAATTTCCACGAAAATCATTTACGCGTAGCAGTACAGATGCATATATGCTTAATGCACCCCTGTCCTAGCAGCTTCGTCTCTCTCATGCATAAATGAACAAGTGCAAGAAGCTGCAAGTTTAGGTAGAGTCTGATATGCAGTAACTTGAAAGGTCAAGCATTGGACACCCCAACCATAACCATGCATATATAGCATGTGTGAGAAGGATGTGCACGTAGAAATCAAGAAGCCATTGCACCATAAGGCCCTATGTATGTACATATAGAATGCACAGCAACTACACTCCCATGCAACTAACAATGAGCTATCCCCTTGTAGGAGCACCAGCAATCCTTTAAAAATCATGACGGTAGGGCTAGGACAGCATGCAGACAAAGTAGAGACCATGGAACCAAAATAGAAAAGAAAACAAGGCAGATTGAGATATGTAGGTGGCAGTTACAAATAAGAAATCAAGCAACATGAGGAACAAACATGGCAAAACTATAATTAATAGCCTCTAGATTAGATCAGCAGAATGTAGCTGTCGTAGTGCTCTACTCCATTATAGGAGTATAAAAATACGGAGAACTTTCCTTGAAGTGAATCATGGGAACATGTGCATGCATAATCCACAGCCACACATTGTTAGGTTGATACTGCTATCAAGGGGCTAACCCAAAAAAAAAATCGGACCCCAATGCAGCATATATTAACACTACTTCCTCCCTTGAGCACATTGAGGGGAGTTGGTAGTTTCTATAATACAGTTGCCCAATACATCGTCAGGGTGATGAAGCTAATATTCCTCCTGCCCTCATCCCTAGGAGAATGTTTTTTGTGGGACCCTCTTAACGGAGCTCCAAGAGAAGAATAGCATGGTGAAGGGCTCGTGTGCCATTGCAGTACTATGCAGAAGAGACACACAGATCATGAACAAGGAAAATGGTACATGATGGGTGGAAGAAAAATCATTGGGTGACAACTTTTTGGTGTGGGCGGGTGAACAGGGCAAGTGAATGCTTAACAACAAACAAAACAAATGAGTAAAGTGATGCATTCTTCTTACCCACTTGACATGAAGGTAAGAGTGCCGGGGAGATGAGAGAGAGAGAGAGAGAGAGAGAGAGAGAGAGAGAGAGAGAGAGAGAGAGAGAGAGAGAGAGAGAGAGAGAGAGAGAGAGAGAGAGAGAGAGAGAGAGAGAGAGAGAGAGAGAGAGAGAGAGAGAGAGAGAGAGAGAGAGAGAGAGAGAGAGAGAGAGAGAGAGAGAGAGAGAGAGAGGGAGAGGGATGCAAGAAGCATTATGATGAAGGAGAGAGGGATAGCAGTGTACCTTTTGGCTTACAAAAATGATAAAGGTGGTACAAATGGCCTGCTCAAGCACTTACAGATGGCCAAACATATCATACAATAATACCATGTGAAGAGAGAGAGAAGGTAAAGATTCTTTAGGGAGTGGCGTGTTTGTCATACGTACATATTCTCGCTCCTGTTCCATGCGGCCATGCCTTCTCTTGCTCCTCCTCATCTTCTCTCTCCCTCCCTCGCTAGTGCTTTTCATGGCTGGAAGATTCTTGGTTTGGGATGATGGCGAGACATGACATCTCAGAGCTAGCTCTCCTACAAGAAAAAGGAGCGCAGGGAGAGGTGACAGATAGAAAGACAAGCTTAAAAAAGTGGTAGAGAACAAGGATCAATTCATTAGTTTATACTAACACCGTGAAGAACAATCAAATACACATTACATGAGCTCCAAAACCTTGTTCCGATAAGTGCTAGTATGAGCCTACACCAGACCTGAATATATAGCAAGATAAACCAGAAAATTTTGGCACTAATACTCTTTGGATCAGTACAAACTTGCAATCCCTTGATTAGATTCTACATATGGCAAGAGCTTCAAAGTGCACACATTGCATTGCATGCACTGTGGTGACCACACACAAAATTGTGTGAATGTGATTGTGATATTCATACACTGGGGGCCATTAATATATTCTCACAACAAGCAAAATGCACTAGTACCATCTAACTCGAAGCCGGCCTAAAAGAAGCTTCTCAAGCCCCAGTGCTAGCTAGAGCTAAAGTGAAGCAGCTAGCATGACACAGATCAAGTGATCAAGACCCCAAAAGAGAGAGATTAGAAATGGGAGATGGATCAAGCTATGTATGACCCTGAATTTTGTACTCTGATCGATGTGTTAGAGCCCCAAATGAAGTCGATGGTCAGAAAAACACACATGAACTCGCTCGCGTCGACGGCAGCAGCGAGATGGAAGAACACCAAGAACCAACACCAGGAAAGAGATCAAACACTCTGCTATGTCACGGCGACCACCACCAATGCCAACCTCTTATTGTCTCTACCACTGCATGTTCTCCATGCGCCCATGCATGCACGGATGTTTTGCATCTGCATGAGCCATGCATATGAGGGCGCCACCGTGAGTCGTCCGCCACTGCATTACCAAGAGGTGCCACTGCCGCCGATCATGCCGTTCCAGAACCCTGGCGTATCGTGCTGCCCGGCACCGCCTTGCTCCTTGCCGTGCTCGAACTGATGGTGGCCGCCGTTTCCATCGCCGGCGCCACCGCTTGCACCACCACCGGCACCGCCACCGCCTCCGGAGCTAACCGGCGGCTTCAAGTCCTCGAAGGGGAACAGCAACCTGCTCGCATTCTCAGGCACGCCCTGCAACCCCGCGTTGCCGGAACCGTACCCCGCCGCCGCCGCAGCAGCACCGGACGCCGAGAGCACTCTCTGCGACGGCGGCGGCGGCGGCGCTCGGAACTCGCCGAACGAGAACCCCGTCGCGGCGTAGTCTCCGGGCATCTGCATCGCCATCCCCGGCAGCGGCATGTAGCAGCCGGTGCTCCGCAGCAGCTCCATGGCGGGGCCGCCGTTGCTTGTCATCGGGTTGTTGCACACGCTGCTGCTCTCCAGGCTGGAGAACGCCGCGAACTCCCCGCCGGGCGCCTGCAGCGCGTGGTGGTGGTGCGGGAACGCCAGGTTCAGGTCCTGCGCGCCCTCGTGCGTCAGCTTCGGGTTCTTGGCCGCGGCCATGGGCGAGCTCGTGGAGGCGGAGGAGGCGGGCGCCGACGAGGAGGAGGAGGAGCGCTTGTTCTTGCGGGAGCCGCCGCCGACGGGGACGTTGCGGAGGGAGCCGCCCCCGGTC
>LAPY01001998.1:5734-15769 GCA_000970635.1 Eragrostis tef | reverse complement strand
CCGCCCCCCGCCGCCGACGGCGAGCATCCGCTGCGCCGTCGCCTCGGCTTCGATGATGCACAGCACGTGGTGCACGGCCGCCGCGATCTCGTCCGCCGCCGTCAGGGCGCACCCTTCCTCCACCTGCATCAAACGCCACACAGTAAAAATGTGAAACACACGGAAAGAATCGAAGAACTGCGTGAACTGTGGCTGATTCAAGGAAAGGCAAAGTGACGATTCCGGGCAGGGAGGGGCTGCGTGAACTGTGGCTGACGCAGCGGTGAAGTACAATGTTCAGAGAGGGAATCGCCAGCCAAGTCACACAAAAAGAAAATAGTGACCGCGCAAAGATAGATTCGATTGGGTCCGGCTCAGCAACACACTGCACACGCACAAGCGCTCTGCTGAAACAGCACAAGAAAAGGCAGGAGCAGAGCACACAATCTCTAGCTGTAGCCTTTTGCTGCTGATATGGCCATGCCAATCGATCGACCGGCCCGGAGCTCGCCAAGAGATTCTCCGCGACAACGCGGCCATTGCCGCCATTGCCCAGTGCCGATCGATCTTTGTTTTATGCAACTTTTTTTTTTCTTCTCTTTAAGTCTGAACTTTGAAGTGCCACTGGCTGCTCCATATACAACAGCAGCGAGCAGGGTGGATATGGAGTGGAGGCGCGTCAAGTCCAGAGCTACAGCAAAGGCAGCAATAACCAGCCTCAAAAGCAAGTGGCCTTGGCTTTACGCTGACAGGGAATTCTAAAATAGGCTGATCTTATTACTACTGCATTTCGAGTTTTCTCGCAGCCAAACGCCAGCATCTGCTAGTCCTCGCATGGTGCAATACGCCTCTAGAATTCTGGGCAAATGATTCCGTTTCCTGTCAAGACGTGTATGGGGCTATATGCTGGGTTGCGTATATCCATCGGGCCACGCACTTGTGTGTTGGATATGCAGGAGACAGGGTCAAGTCTCTTTCTGTCTAACGCAGAAAACTAACTTGGCATCTTGTTCAGTATTTCTGGCATAGTATAACACGCAACTATTTCAGGCAGCAAACTAATTTGGCATCTTGTTCAGTATTTCTAGCATAGTATAATGCGCTCTTAATTCCAGGCAGAAAACTAACTTGGCATCTTGTTCGGCATTTATAGAACAGTTTCATACGCTATTTTTAGGCAGAAACGAAACTTCTGAGGCTTTCGTTCTGAAGGTTAACTCGTGAACGAAAGAGTAAAACTACAGTTACTCGATCCCGGGAACCGGGACTCGTGGTCCGTACGTACCTTGAGGCTGAGTGTGTAGAGCACCAGCGTGTTCGCCGCGGTGACGTTGAGGTGCAGCACGGCGAGGCCGAGCGCCTGCATCCCGGCCACCATCTTGAGCAGCTGCCCCGGCCGCCGCGGCGCCATCACCCTGACGCTGGCGTGCGCGTCCACCACCACGCTCACCTCCACGTCCGCCACGCCGCCGGAGGCGCGGCTCGTCTCCTCCGCCGCGCCGACGCACGCGCCGCCGTCCTCCTCCTCCTTCCGTGGCCGCGCGTGGCGCCACACGTACTGTGGGTACCTGAAGAACCCCGCGAACGGAGCAGGAGAAGGAGGCGACGCCGGCGGCGCGGCGTCTTCCTCGTCATTCGAATCCTCCTCGGCCGCCGCAGCGTCCGCGCTGCCGCTCATTGGCGTTTGTTGCGCCGCGTCTCGTTCTTCGGCGGCCGTGTTGCTCCGTGGCGCGAGCGCGCGCTTCTGCGCCTCCAGGGCTTGCAGCTGCTGCTCGAGCTCTTTCACGCAGTCGATGGCGCCGCTGACGATGGACGCCTGGTCGCCCTGCAGATCGATCGGGAACAAATTAGTGACACTCCGATCCGCCCAAAAATCGACTGACAACAAATCAATGCTAGTACAGTTGAGCCACACATCGAACTTATTTTTTTTTTGAGGGGGCAAAAAGATAAATTCAACAAAGGAAAAGCTCTGAACAGAACGAGCACACACGTAGGCAGAGAACGCCGCCCCTCATTCCGTAAACATTTTCTTTTCCCCACTTCAACAAAGACATGTACCCAAACCAATGGCGCAGCGGAGCTCAAGAGGAAAGCATGACCAATAAGGCGTTCAAGGAGTAATTAACCCAGTAAGTACGTACGTACCCGGTGGACGTAGGACTCCGGCATGAGCGACCGGAGCGCGGCGAGGTACTCGTTCATCTGGCGCCGGCGGTTGCGCTCGACGGCAATGTGGGTCATCCGCTGGCTCTCGGCCTCCTCGCGGCTCTTGACGCTCCTCTCCCGCCGCCGCCGCTTCCTCCTCCCCTGGTGCGCCCCCCCCCCCCCCCCCCCCCCCCCGCCCCCCCCGCCGCTACCGGCACCTCCTCCACCGGCGCCGGCAGGGCCACCGCCGCCGGCGGCGCATTGCCGAAGAGGAAGCTCCCGGCCGAAGAAGCGGCAGCACACGCGGCCGCGTTGAAGGTGTCGTAGATGAGGACGTCGCTGCTGGGCGCGCAGAGAGCTTCCTGCAGCGTCATGTTGTCGATCGGCCGGCCTTGCTAGAGCGTACGTGCCCGGACGGCCCTCCTGCCTCTCTGTGCCGCTACGAGGGCCTGCTTCCCTTTTCACTCACTCACTCTCTCCTCTACTCGCGTTCTGCCTCCCTTCCTGCTCCTTCTCCTTCTCCCTAGAAAGAAGAGACACCGATCAAGGGCAGCAGCAGCAGCTAGCTAGCCGCTGCTGCTCAGCTTGGTGCTATCTGCGTGTTTCTAGCGGTGGGCAGGGCGTGACATGGCGGAAATAAGCTAGTAGGGCTTTGCACAAGATTGCGTGACCGTAGTGGACGGTGCAGTGGAGTCAGACAGAACCTGGGGTGAGAGAGCTTTGTGCTTGGGCAGGGCAGGCAATGGGCGCGGCTGCAGAAGTGTGGCAGGACAGGAGGCCGAGATCTCCGTCGCCGCGCAATGCTCCAAGAGATTGCCACCAACAGCTCGCTTTCTTTTGACGCTGCGGTGAAAATCTTCGGGGAGTGGAGCTGCCTGCCTGGCTCTGGCTCTTGGCTCTGATCGATCAGCTAGCTCTACGTGACCTGAGGAGAGATGGCCTGCCTTTCCCCACTTTTTTTTTCTTCTTTCCCTCTGCTGCAAGCTGCGCCGCTGCCGCTTCGGCTGAAAAGCGAGTGGGAAGGGGAAAAGAGAGAGAGATGAAGGGATGGAAGAGGAGTGGTCTCGCTCTATAGGGCAGAGGGGCAACTCTCTCTCTCTCTCTCTCTTGCTGCGTTCAGTATGTGGGAGTGTGGTGATTTCCCTTATTGGTATGCCAAATGAAAGTCACCGCCTATACCTAAGGCAACGGGGTCCAGAGCTTAATTCGTCCTGCAATGGTTTGATTGGGAGTAGAACGAATTTTACAGCCATCATATCTTGGTATCTTACCTGGCTCCAATGAAAGAGGCTTCAGCAACCTTCATCTTTTCCCGGAAAAAGGATGAAGGGGTTACTGTCCGTGGTCTAGCACTGGATGCGCGCTATACACCAGTATGCTCTTAGGTTGCGAGGTCTTCTAGGTTGCAAGTACTTAACTGAAATTAAACTTGATTAGCTATCATTAGCTTATGTCAATGTAGTACACTATCACATGCATGAGGAGGATAGAGGACAAACCTAGCCACATGCATGGATTAGCAGTAAGCGGAATGACCAAGAGACAAAGGAGGCCACAAAGTGAAGTGTACTACGTGCAGTACTTTACATATGCTCCAGAGCAATTACTCAAGCCACTGTCGATCATTCAACAGGCAACAGACTTCAGAGCACATGCTTGTGGTTCCTTCGCTGTAAAAAAGGACAAATGCTTAGGATATATCTTAAATTAATAATTAACGCGAAATGCGCAAAATGCACATAAGTAAGTTTCTGAAAGGATATGTCAGCATGGGTATATCGAGGAGATATTCATGGATCATGATGCAAAAGAGCAAAAGAAAAAAAAAGGAAAAGGAGGGGAAACAGAAAGGGAGTACATATACTCCCTCCGTTCTCATTTGAATTGACGTTGGTTAGCTCAAATTTGAGCTGACCAATGTCAACAAAAAAGTAACTGAGGGTATACTATATATGTTGGACTTCTGTTTCAGATGAAATGGAAATGGGTTATCTCGTTTCTAAGAAAATTATATTACACTACTGTATTTCTTCCACTTACTTGTCCCAACGTTTACCATACTGCTTACAAAATATACACGTACTGCAAGAATCCATGCAGTACATATGCATAAATCAGGCACGAGATGATCGAAACAGAAGCGTGAGTTCTGTGGCAGCTTGAACGAGACATCGCCTTGAATATTCTTGTGGTCGTAGAGACAGTAGTTACGGTAGTGGTTGCAACACCTTTGTTTACTACTTGCAATGTACGGCAACGTTTTGATAAAGCAAATTGTAAGCAAATTTAGGTGTAATTTTATGTGCCTAGTACCAACTAGTGCCCAGACAGATACCCCTCAGGAATGTCTTTTGGGATGCAACCACACGGTGAACAGATCGATGGGGCAGCTAGCTGACACAACCAGTACAGAACACTAAGAGGCTATTTCAGATTAGGATACAACTTCAATAGAATCTAGCCAGCTTTTAGAGGCATAAGATATGCATGTGACAGCACGCAAATCTTCAGATCATGTAAAGGTTAGATCCCTTCTGCAGTGGTTTCTTTCTCTGGTACAGATCACTTTTACATTATTGAGCATCACACACGATTCAAATAAACCTAGTTCAACAACTTAATTCATTCAGTCATTCCAATGAAGAAAGAGAGATGCTTTTTTCCTTTTAACTGGCATTTGGTATTATCACCTTCATCGCCATGTCTTTACGATATTAGCTTGTGAGATTGAGAATATCCTAGAAGCCCAGAATATGCAAGTCCAAAATAAGAGGCAGTCCTAGAAAGTTCAAAGTTTGTGTGGTAGTTAGTACTACTATATATCGACTAGCTGTTCCAAAAGTGACTGCTACATGGCACACTTGCACAATGCACACTCATTATATACAAGCTTGCTCGTGTATGTGAGCGATTATTTCCGGCCATGTCCACTGTTTGAGACGTGGTTTTCGAGGCGCTGGGCGCTGTTTAGCTTGCTGCTCACATGGATTCCCTATTTGAGGTAGTGACAGGTTGGACAATGGTCCAAGCTGGTTTACCTTGGCATGGGCCCACGGGCTAC
Source organism: Eragrostis tef (assembly GCA_000970635.1). Lineage (NCBI taxonomy): Eukaryota > Viridiplantae > Streptophyta > Magnoliopsida > Poales > Poaceae > Eragrostis > Eragrostis tef. The sequence goes on along the minus strand of LAPY01001998.1, from coordinate 10,581 downwards.
TATATGGCAACTCGACTTAAACCCCAGGATATGAGCAATACATGACACCACCCGTGGCGCCTAATCCTCATGCATGTACACCGGCTGGCGAAATCCACATTGACAAGCTAAGCATGGTACGGTTATCTCAAAAAAAAAAAAAACTAAGCATGGTACGGATCCAAAGCTAACCGTTGCTGATGACTTCACCTGATGCATGATACTTACCACATATATATATATATATGAACCGAATGACATTTTATTTGCCAATGGATCAAATAAATCATTTCTGCAAGATCTCGATACGTAATTATGTTCGTATTTGTATTTGTTCGTTGACATGCATTCATGGCATGCATCGATTCCTGCCTCTGACAACAACTGCTACTGTTAACAGTTGATTTGCAACCGGTTTGATTGCGGTCTTCTTCAAGAGTATGCTAGGATGTTCTCTGTATCTTCCTAGCCTCAGGGCTTCGGCCCTTGCTACAAAGAATATAGGCCCAGGTACTATACATGGTCTGTCGGATCGGAGGACCTCACACAGACAGTGCTATACCCCAGCTCGTACTGATTATAAGTACTAGGGAATGCACCGTTGCCCTACCTCTTCGATCTGGAGTTGTCTTTCTGTCCATGCGCCCACAAGCAATCGATCGAGATGCATGTATTTGATCGAGCCGGGCGTACTTGGCAGGTAGCGAGGCTCGATCGGCCTCAAGCATGCAGGCAATGGTGCAACCAACAACCCTTAACAAGAATCAGAACGGGCTTTCTTCAACAACAAAAACGAAAAAGAACCAGAACAGGCATGTTGTACCGCCGCTGCAATCCATCGTGGAATTGGAGAGACGCATCACGTACACATGCAAGGCGACGGCCGGCCGCCGCACATACGCACGCATGCATGGTCATGACTAGCTAATAGGGTGTGCTAACTGCTAGTAATCACCAAGCAAGCAAGCCGCCGCTGACATCTCTGCAGAGAGCATGCATGCGCGATCTCTAGTGGTGCCACGCGCGAACGGAGACTGGTCCAGTACGTGGGCGCGCGCTCTGGGGCACGAAATCTCTGTCGGACGCTGCTTAATTCAGTGGTCTGACGATCGAGACTGATCATGGTCCAATCAGCGGGTTGCGGCAACAAGTTGGTAATTGATCACGGGACGACGTCATTGCCCGCCCGCGAGCTAAGTAGCAGCTCGCCCCCGCCCCCCAGACACGGCCTGCGTCGATGCATGCATGCGTGACAGGATGAGTCCAAGAAGAGATACAGAATTAAGCACGCAGGACCGCGTCACGGGTTATTGCAGAGTCAAATCGAGCAGAACGGCCGGCCGGGCGCGACGTGTCCTCTCTCGCCGGCCGCCGGCGCATGCATGGTGCAGTGCGATTACTGGTGTGTTAGCACTGGGGTAGTGTAGTAGTAGCTTGTTGCACATGTACTGTCCGTCTCCTCGCCCATCTACGAAGCTTTGCTATGCCCTGGAAAACAACGAACCGTCCGATCTCTGCACTTACAGTTACGTCTCGTACCTCAATCGCGCACATCATATCCACGCACTCCCGAATGACCCCGCGCTGCTGTGCTGCCCGAGTGCCCGTGCACCCACCGATCGAGGAAGCGCGCGCGTCCTGGCCGTGCCGATTCTTTCATGAAAAGGGGAGCTCGCTCGCTCCATGGGCTGGCACTGGCAGCCCGGAACAGTGCGCTGCTGTACAGCCGCGCCGGTGTGGTTCGTTTCTCTGGTTAAAATAGCTAAAATTTTAGCTTAAAACTTTTTTACAAATAGGGGCTAATTTTCAAGACGAATCTAACGAGCCTAATTAAGCTATGTTTCGCTACAGTGATGCTATAGTAATCATCTTCTAATTATGACTTAATTACGGCATAATTATCCTCATTAGATTCGTCTCTCAAATTAGTACAGGGTTCTGCAATTAGTTTTGTAATTAAACTTTGATTATTATTTTTAAATAGCTAAAATCTTGGCTAAAAAACGTGAACAGGCCAAGCGAATCTGAAAATGGCCGACGTACTACGTGCCGTGCATGGGCCGGGCCGGTGCACTGTGCCCGCGTGCTGCGTGACGCTGACGGGTGCATGCCATGGTGCGCCACACGCCGCGCTCCGGGCCCCCGCCTCCGTGCTGTGCTGCTCCCCCAAGCATGTACGCTCTGCATGGCCCGGCGTCGTCGACCCGGTGAACACGTATTACGTACCAGCTCTCCGGCAGCGTCAAAGACGGTGAGAGCACGGACACGTGCTGGAACTGCAGTTGTCTACCGCCTGGCCCTGCAGATTGGGCGCCGCGCGCGCGGTGAACGGGCGCTGCTGGTGAGATTCGGTGAGATTCCACTTGCCGGCAGCTCAGCTGCCGCCATGGACCGATGATACTCGGCTCCTCCTTGGGATACATGCCAAGCTCCCAGATGGCTCAACATATTTTTTGCAGATGTGCTTAAGCTTTACAAGCCACAGTTTTTTCTCTATAATATTTTGCGCAGTATAAGAGTTCTGAGTAACTTGGGAGCTCTAGAGGAGAGCAACATACCGATTGTTCCGAATCTCCAATCCAGCCCCATCGATCCCTCCCGGTAGCACGTGATGGTGGCAACAAATTTAATAGGCCCAACAAGCTTGCCCTTTATGGGTTCAGTAGAAATGGGAAAAGAAGCCCACTTCTCTAAGAAAAACAAGGACAGAAGAAGCCCATTTACTATCTCTTACCGTTCCGATCCAGACACGTGTCCACGTACTCTGCTAGAAGCCGGCGGCGAGCAGGAACAGGATAGCTCGCCAAATTCATCGGCTCCCTCACGGAAAGCTTCCCCTTCCCTCGCCTCCGCATCTGCACGGCGGCGATGGCCGGTCCCACCGCCGCTCTTTCTGTCTCCGGTGAGTCGCTTTCCTTCTCAACCCGTACCCTCCTATCTATTCCCTGGGGCGTTTTGCTTCGATTTTACCAGCACGGAGACAAACTTGGCCATCTCCAGTGAATACTGCCTGAAGAATCACTGGACGGCCGTGATGTGCGCTGCTGCGCGCTGTGCAATGGCCGGCCCCCCCGCCGCTCTTTCTGTCTCCGGTGAGTCGCTTTCCTTCTCAACCCGTACCCTCCTATCTATTCCCTGGGGCGTTTTGCTTCGATTTTACCAGCACGGAGACAAACTTGGCCATCTCCAGTGAATACTGCCTGAAGAATCACTGGACGGCCGTGATGTGCGCTGCTGCGCGCTGTGCAATTTACTGCTTCTTTACCATGGATCTAGGATTAGGTTTAGATATGTTGCTTGATATATGCTGTATTTTATCCTCAGTCCTCAGTCCTTACTAGAGGGCAACAAGAAACATAATAGAAATGGTGACCTTTCTAGTGAATGAGGCTCATAGAACTTCTTAGTTTTTTGAAATTAGGGAGCTTGGCCACTGCTTGTGCTACTGATATCTATAAACATGTTGTGCTACAGTCCGCAAAATCGTCCGTAGTGTAAGTCAAACCATTTTCCTCTTTGAGAGGGACAAAATCAAGTTGTTTCGTACTTGATAAACCAGTGGAGCTTGTAACTTTACTAACATTTTTCTGTAACAAGCAACTAGAAATCTGACTGAAGGGCGTTGGTTACCTGTTGTCATAATTTAACTTAAATTTTTCTGTCATGTCAAAGGTGCAACGCATACAAATGCTTTCGGCTGCAAGTGTAACAAGTTCAAGGGGAGCCGGAACGGTTTGCGGCTTGCTTTTTCCTCAAGTTCTGAAAAGGCAAACCACTGCACAAAATTAACCGTCTGCAGAGCACAGAGGTTTTGCATTTAACTTACGATCTTTATCTTCTTTTGATGCTTGAAATAGTTTTGTATAGGCAGAAGTTTAGAGTTACTGCTGCGTTCTTGTCCTGGGTACAACATTTCGTGGCAGAGATGCATTTCCATTTGTACAGCATTTCATGGAGAGTTATGTTTACTTTAAGCTGAATCCACACGTAAACTGAGTCCAAGTCATGCTTATCTGTGTTCAAGCTCCACTTCAGTTTTCCACTTTAGTTATATTCCATGAAACACGTGCATTGCACTTTCTCGAAAAAACTTGAGTTACATTCCAATCAGATACTGTACAATTAAGTTGCATTCTAATTGAGCGGCTCATGAGAGGTTAAAAATGATTTGTGATGATAACCAGCATGCTGTTATCCACAATAACATAAGTTCATCTTGAAAGTGTTTGTTTTGTCATTACGTGGATATAGTGTGCTGTGCTTTTATTTTCTTCTTTGTGCTTATAGTTTTCTTTGGTTATCCTCTATACAGTGAAGATTCTAAAGGTGGGGGAGGATTCTTGACTGGATTTCTTATAGGGGGAGCAATCTTTGGAACACTGGGATATGTCTTTGCCCCTCAGGTACTGTCAAACCTTCAGAGTATCCTGCAATTACGGATGTACAGTTATCATGGAATTCTTTTAAAAGGTTACAGAATCATTATGTTTGCTCAGCAAAGCTCCGTGTATTAACAAACAGTCTGATACAAAAACATTCTGACTTTCTGGTCTAGACAATCTAATCCATTTCTAGTTGGCCATCCCAGAGTCCTACTAAATAATTGGCATGTATTAATCTTCCTCTAAATACCATTAAATAGTCCTTCTGATCCAATATATGATATTTCAAGTAAAAAGGGCTATATTGTCAATCAACATAATTTTTTTAATAAATTTCAAGTAATTCTCACGATGAATCAAATGACGTCTTATAGTCAATCGACATCATTTTTTTATATTAGTGATCAAAGTTAAATTTGACCGACATGACTCCTAAAACAACATGACCTTTTTTTATATATATATATATATATATATATATAATAT
>LAPY01001997.1:77007-87784 GCA_000970635.1 Eragrostis tef | reverse complement strand
GGCTGAACAGCGCAACCACGAGGCTTAAATGGGTGCGGCTTAGATAATTAATTAGTTCTCTCTTATTTACTGTAGCACACTTCGTGTGTTGTTGTGACGTAAATGGGGGCTATGGCCGGCAAGGTAAAATGGACTTGTCCGTTGTAGCAAATCCTAGCAGGTGTTTACAGGGTATGAGATGCTATTGAAAAGCTTTTTGATGTTTACCTTGCTTGACACCCCGGTAGTGTGAAGCGAAAAGAGATAACATTGACTCGTGGTGAATGTGTGCAAACCTTGCAAGGATAAAAACTGTCATGACAGTCGTGCCCACGGTCAAGAGCGGACTTGGACTTCTTCGCGATTAGTGGGATGGATGGGTGGTTGGATGGTTTGTTTGGTAGCCAAGTGGTGGGAACTCGGTGAGTCGGTAGTTGGATGGGGTAATCTGATGAGCTTATCCTTGATGTTGTTTTCGATTACACCTAGTAAATAGGTTGCTTTTTAAATGTGCCTTGTTGCATAGTGCAGTAAACCATGTGTCAGCTTTTTTTATATTTGCCCTCATTCCATATTTTTCTACACTTGCGGAGTACGACATGTACTCACACTTGCTACTCTCCCTCTTTGTCCGGATGAACAATGGGATTACAACGACGATGACTTCGATCCCGATGCACCATACTAGGCTGTTGTTCCTCTGGACAACGCATGTGGAAGATGGGATAGCCGCTCCGCTAGATTATTACTTCGCTACTCTGTTATTTTTATTTTAGACCATGAGTCATTATGTAATAGATATTTATCGTTGACCTGGCATTGTAATAATGGTATTTCACTATTTTATCGCTGCATGTATGAATAACTGATCCTGGCGTACATGTGGTGTGCATTCAGTTGTCTTCTTAAAACCGAGTGTGACAAAGTGGTACCAGAGCCAAGGTTGTCCGTAGGACGCGAGTCTTGTTAGAAAGGTCGTTTTAAAGGTTATTTTAGCTTATCAAAACTATTTTTACAGAAAAAACTATTTACTTTCATCTTGTGAGAGCTCCTTGCTTTTGTTTATTTGTCTGTTGATTTATTTAAAGTGTTGTGAAAACTGTTGTCTTCTTTCTTATTTTTTTAACATCTTATCAGACTTCAAAAAACCGATTATTTAAAATCACTGCTTAACCGCAAGCTCTTTTTTTCATTTAATTTTTAATTTCAAAACGGTTGCTTATTCTTCTCTTATTCAAAAAGGTACGTGTCACCCACTAAGTGAACTGCACGCAAGAGCATGAGGTGGTGTTTTCCTAGGCGTCAACTTGCATGTAGAATACATGAGAGCTATCGACCATGAGGAACCGGAGGCCCGTTCGTCGTTTGCGTCTACTCCAGGTGATGCAGAACCGTTTGTAGAAGCTCATCCGGACGCTGGTTCCGGGGCCTAGCTAGGCATCACCCAATGCAGTCAAGGGTAGAATAACTGAACGTTAGCATCGAGTCTATTGCTTGAGATTGTGTGGTGTGCCATGTACTGATTTTTGGATCTTTGTTCGAGTGTGTTGATGTGTGGAGAAAATCGTCTTCTGAAACACATCTATAATATTATAATATAGTTAATATTAGTTTAGAAGGCTTAGCTTTTCTATCATTCAACAATCCTCTGTCTCGTCTATAACTTATCTTATTTTATTACCATGCCGAAGGGTTCAATTTTCAAGAGAAGTCAGCAAGCAAGAGCGTTCTACCAAGGTGAACATCTGGAGTCGCCGACACTACAAGAAGAAGAAACAAGGAAAGAAAAAAACAACTCCTAAAATCCCTAGCTACCAAACCTTTTCTTGCTAGCCACCGAATCTCGGGGCGAGATTCCATTTAAGAGAGTAGATTTGTAACACCCTGATTTTCAGATTTTGAAATAATCTAAAATTTGTATAGAATAATTTTCTAAATTAAATCAATTAATATAGGTTATATAAATTTCTTGTTGCATTCATGCTGAATAGATTGCATAAGGATTTTTATTTGTGTGAAAAATATTTTTGAAAATCAATAGAAATTCATTTAATGCAGAAAGAAAAGTTTTAATCCTAAACTCTGTGTTTTTCTCTTCGGACTTGGCCTGTAGTTTTCCCATGCACGTTTCATAACAGCTGCCGACTCCAATGCGATACGGAGTTGGGTCCCAAAGTGCTTCTCTCCTCTCTCCTATATAAACCTAATCCCTAACGTGTAGCTACCTGACCAAGAGACAACCTCACGCGCCGCCGTTTTGTCCGGAGTCTGCGGAGCCGATCGCTGTCGTTCTATACCTCCCTAGAAATTCTGTTGCTGCGATCCCAGACAGACTGTTTTGTTGGAGCTTGGAGTTTACACCTAGTAAATAGGTTGCTTTTATAAATATGTCTTGTTACATAGTGTAGTAAACCATGTGTCAGCTTTTCTTAGTATTTGCCATCATGTCATATTTTCCTACACTTGCAGAGTACGACATGTACTCACATTTGCTATTCCCTCTCTTTGTTTGGATGAACAATGGCTGCTCAGATAATGGATTGGAGGTGAAGTGGACTATAAATCTCGATGCACCGTACTAGGTTGCTGTTCCTCCGGACAACGCCTGTGGAAGATGGGATAGCTGCTCAGCTAGTTTAATATTCACTACTTTGTTATTTCTATTTTAGACAATGAGACATTATGTAATAAATGTTTATCAATAACCTGGCACTGTAATAATGGTATTTAGTCCTATCTTGCTAGTCTAGTGGGAGGAAGGCCAACATATAAGTCTAGGTTGTTCACCATCCATCACCTTGGGTTAACTCTTTTACGCGAAGCGAGGCCGAAAGCGTAAAAAGTGGTGGGTTAGAGTGTGGTCCGCACAAAAATATGAGTGGGCCCAGTCTGTGAGACTCACTTGTGCATCGATGGACCTCTACGACTAGTGTGCTTTAAGATAAACATTCGAACCCTCTTGATAGGTCCGGTTTTTTCTATGGACTCAAGCTATCATCTAACCAAGCAACACTTGCTTAGATCTAGATCATCCTTAGCCTTAATCCATCTTGCTCCACCGCGACTCCATCAAGCTCAATGTCCTGAATTGACGAGGCAACCAATCATCAAGATAAACAATAGATAAAGGTTGACGTAATCCTCCACCATATGTGACCACAGGCAACAACCAACATGAAAATATTAGTCACATATAATATGATCATCCAATCACCAAAACATTCATACCATAGGGTTTCCATGCTCCAATGGTCATGAAGCTCACAGTGGGCCTTGTTTCTGCCTCGACCTAAGGATGGCAGAATGGCTGGATGTTGTCCATGTTGCAAGAAATGACATTTAGTAAAATTAGCTAGCTATGTACGTAATATCATGTGAATTGAAATTCTGGTTCAACAATTGAAGTTGGGGTGATAGTATATGTGGTTTGGTGTTTCCGTATTATTATCGGCACCCGACAGATATCGGCACATTCCTGCTCGGATTTGTTCGTTTTTGACTAACAGTTTATGTCCCAATCGTTTTCGTTTCCGTCCGGCTGAGAAAATAAGAAAGTGAAAACGGTTGGAAGGTTTTCCCATCCGTTCCTATCTGTTTTCACCCCTAGTGGTGGCGGAGAAAGAAATCAGGAGGGAAAATGGAAGGAAAGGATGCCGCCGCAAATTTGGGGTGGGATTGAGAAGCGGATAGGCAATCTCGTATGTGAAAAAAGACTAATTTTGGCCGATGAAACATTTTGAAAAAAAAAATGAGTAAGAGGGCAAGAATTCCTACATCTTGCTTTTGTGTTTGGATGACGTTACCTCTTTTTGATCCAAGGCTTCAGATCGATGGGTGTAGTATGTAGTATGTAGGTGCCTAGATTAGTCATAGAAATTCGTGTTTTATTAGTTTAGATATAGATAGAAGAAAGCATGTGGTGTCTGTATGTGTGCTTTTTACTTTTCAAGATATGTTAGTACCAATGCAAGTGTGTCACTAACGTGTCTAAAAATAGCATAACTTGGCAGGACTATAAGAATAAAAGACAACTTGACTACATGTTTTTTTATAATTTAAAATTTAATTAATTTGAAAAAAATGTAGAACCAAGGAGAGTCAAAGCTGTAGTGCAATTAAGAATCTCATGAAGGCAAACCGTTTCTTCCATCAAAACTGCAGAGTCCATAATAAGCGAATCAACCGCCGTAATGGTGAATCAGAGCAAAAACTAAATTTGACATGTGGATGATTGTGCAACCCTAAAATCTTGTAGTACTCAGCATGGAAACAAACATATTGTGAAGCCTCCAATCCATGTTAAATTAATGACCAACAAAATACTTTGTAAAAAATAGTGTGTCTTCAGGTACAACATTTGCATGAAAATGGAATACAATAGTAGTTTGCATGAGGAGGCTAAGCTCCGCTTCTGCTCGGACTCGATCGCCATTGACCTACAATCTGCGGCCCGGTATTTCCGCCTCCTCCTTCTAGCCAGCGCTCGCCTTGCCTACCCCCTTTTAGTTTCTCCGAACACCAAAATCTAGAGAAATAGCTCACAGTCAGCTTTTCAATTTTTAGTTCGTTGTCTAAGAAGCCAGCTTTTAAACACGCTGTTTATTTCAGATTATGGATTTGATGAAAAGCGAGCAAAAAAATTAAAAAAATCCAAGGAAGTGGCGAAGGTTGCGCTCTCTAACTTGGGGTTGACCATCCAACCAAACATACCCTGTAACACCTCACCTATACGATGCTAAACAAGAAATGCACGTACCAACGTTGGCAACACGTGCATCGAAAGCATCTAATTAATGAATCCTGAAGCTTCGCAATATGCTTTTTAACACAAGTAGATATGCAGGAGTAACATAATTATAAGGTAAATAGTTTATCTCTTAAACTCTTGCTCTGTCCCCTCGGAAAACAAGCAAACACACCATTACTATATTTCCGCCTCCTCCTTTTGGCCAGCATGCGCCTCATCTGCCCCCTCGCGCCGCCTCGCGCTCGACGTACACCGAGCCACCCCTCCAGAAGCTACGTGCGCGAGGCTGCCCGCCTCCGCTGTGCAGGACCGCGCGTCGCACCGTCCGCCTCGCCGTCTAGCCATCTATACTCTGCCTCCGCCACGCCATGGAAGCACATTGCCGCAACCTAAGGAGTCATATTGAAAAATTGAAAAGCCTTGTTGTTCTCGCAGTTAGAACCAAGCTTGTTCACATTAATAATTGGAACAGATCGAGTACCATTTTCCATAATTTTACCGATTCTGGACGATAGGCAGAGGTTCAAAACTAAGAGGGGGGGGCGGGGGTAGAAAAAGGTGTTGGAATTCAGGCCTGTAGGGCCAGCCATGCGGCAGCACTTGGAGAGGCCCAAATTGAAGCCACGGTGGTGTTGTAGAGATGGCTGGGTGAATCTTTTGTACCAACTTGCTCATCTAGGTGAAATTGTTCCAAGATATAAGGTGGAATATTGGTTGCTTTCCAACATGAGTAAAACATGGTAAAACATAGGCTGCTGCAACACACACACGCGCGCACGCATCGCGTGATGTTGCGCGTTCGCGACTTGTCGAGTTCTACCATAGCAGTTTTATTTTTGCCACTCAATCAAATGGGATATTCACCAGCACCTTGACTGCCACGTTAATTAGGAATAACAGTGCTTAATGCACGCAAGCTTAATGTGAGTAATTCCTATTAACGTTGAGGGATTTCAGGGGGCGGATACTGGAATCATGGCAGATCAATGCGTTTTAATTCGGTGTCCTCATCCTGGCTATAAAAGAAGACGTCCTAGAGTCCAGGGGACACACAAAAATCAATCGTTTCTCTCTCACACCTCACGCCGCCGCCGTCGAGCCTTGCCGTCCCTCATCCGCCGTGCAGCGAATCGGGGAGAGCGGTGTCTCCGAACCAATGCCGGTTATCTGAAGGCCTGCACGGGTGTCGGCGATCAGGTTTCTGGGAAGTGCTTCATCACGTCCACTCGCAGCCCTTCCCTCATCGACGACTACTTCCTCTTCGACGACTACGCGGATTCAACCACTTCTTCGTAGCGGGATTCACTGTAAGCAAGCTACTGTTCCTTGTCCGAAAATTGGTTGTGTGATGTGTCGACTATTGGCTTTAGTTGATCTTGTTTTCCTATAATCAGTTTGTTGCTAGTATGGTTTTCGTCTGAATTATGTAGATCGTTTCTGCTCTTATGTTTTTCGATCAAGATCATCTTATGCCTAGTTAATTTTGTAACAATCCAGAAACCGACAATGGGTCTTTTTCTTTTCTGCGGTTCGTTCGTCTCGATCGATCTATTCTTTAGCATGTTGCTAGTTTGGTTTTTGACTGAATTTTGTAGATCGTCTCTGCCCTTTTGTATTTCAATCAAGTTTATCTTATGCCTTGTTAATTTTGCAACAATCCAGAAACCTGAGAAAATTAACATGGCTGGACTTTCTGATGCGCTAAAGCCTGAGCGTTTCTCTGGGGTGACAACTTTAAGAGGTGGCAGACACGAGTCAAGTTTTGGCTCATGTCAATGAAGATCTGGTGGGTGATTTCTCCAGTTCTGCCCCTCACCGAGGAACAGCACCGTGAGTTTGAGTTGGAAAACTCTACTTGCATCAGTTGCTTGTTGTCACTCCTTTCGGATCAGCTCCATGACATCTATATGAAACACGCCACGGCTCGTGAATTATGGGAGGCCCTTGCTAACAATTATGCTAAATCAGATGTTGGACGTGAACTTTATGTTAATGACCAGTACCATGAATACAAGATGGTCGATGACCGATCTGTCGTGGAACAGGCTCATGAGATCCAACTTCTGGTGGGGGAACTTGCGCACTTTGATTGTATCTTGCCTGATCGGTTCGTGGTGGGTGGCATAATTGCCAAACTGCCTCCGTCTTGGAGGAGCTTTGCCACGAGCCTGAAAGCAAGCTACTGTTCCTCGTCCGAAAATTGGTTGTGTGATGTGTCGACTATTGGCTTTAGTTGATCTTGTTTTTCCTATAATCAGTTTGTTGCTATTATGGTTTTCGTCTGAATTATGTAGATCGTTTCTGCTCTTATGTTTTTCGATCAAGTTTATCTTATGCCTAGTTAATTTTGTAACAAAAGGTTGTATGACCACTCCGACAAAACGAAATTAGGCAGACACGATCACATTGCTTAGCCTTTTTATGTAGTGTGCGTAGAGATAATCTTACTTTGAGTTTTTTTAGAAACCAACATATTTTTGATCGCAAAAAAAAAACCAACATATTTTCGTGACAGAAAAACAACTAGGAAAAATGATAGCAAAAAACAAGTAGGAAAACGGGCGTGGCTCTGTTGTAATGGTAACTAGATGGGTACCCCGCGTGTTGCTGCGGGAATGGCATGTGAATACTTGGACAATTTGGAGAGAGAGAGAGAGAGAGAGAGAGAGAGAGAGAGAGAGAGAGAGAGAGAGAGAGAGAGAGAGAGAGAGAGAGAGAGAGAGAGATGTGCAGAATAGAAGAGAACCTAAACAAAAATTCCAGCCAAAAACCTAAACAATCATTTGTACTTAAAACGTGATGTCAAATTCCTTAGCTAACTTCAAGAGCATGCATACCTAAACAATCCTTTTCTAAGCCATATCACAGGAGGAAGAAGGTGAAAGGCTAGAGAAGATACTGGTTGTAAATACCACCATTTTGCAGCTGAAATATTGAAAGTAAAGAATGATATATACACATATTCTATAAAATAGAAAACGTACCAACCGAATGTTGGGTTATCTCACCTTCAGTTCTGTTCTACTACACATGATAGAGCAAAAAGATTCTGTCAGCGTAGCTTGTCGATCATCGATCTCCTGTTATGCCTGCTCACAAAATCATAATCAAAATGGTAAATTAACTAAAAATTATTCACGTATATTGTGTAGTAGTAAAGATATCCTGAACTACTTTATGCTCCGTTAGTTCGTGATCCATAAATTATCTTACGCGACATTATATTAGAGAGTAGTGTGAGCGCTAATGGTCTCTTTGGAAGCGAACCACCTTCAGTAGATCATGTAATGTCGTCAATCAGAATGGTAGGCTGACATTGGGTTGCTACTGATTCACTAATCTGTACCAAAAGATAAAATGCTGTCATCGAAATGCATTGCAGATAACCAAAGAAAGATGCAACAGTTATCAAATAAGAAAGAAAAAGCAAACCTCTCGTCTCCCAGACCCGGTATGACGGATGCCCCAATCACCGAGGATATTAGACAGCAAGCCAACGGGACACTGCCGCAAAGTATCGCGAGCTATCCATGTTCGGTTGATACAATGCCTAGCATGGACGTTCTGTGCTGAAACAGCAGTCATGGCAGTGGAGGAATGGAAGGGGTGGGCGAATTGTTTTTCCGGGGAGAGGAGAAGGAAGCCCACGAGAACATCCTGTAGTAAAGGGAATAAAAGACCTGAACACCAACGGATGAATGGAATAAAAGCCACCTGAATGGCTCACCTGACGTTGCCATAACTGTCAAGAGCAAACGGAAATGGCTCACCTAACGTTGCCATTGAAGTGGTAGTGGGTAAGAAATTACAGGATGTAGTTTCAGGTACCGATTGTGTGGTTAATGGCCAATATACTTGTAGAGCTTGGACGGTGAGGATCGCTGGCATTGGTGAAGATCAAATGGACTCAAATTTGTAGGTGACGTGGCTCAACATGGTGAGAGCTTTAGAGGAATTGATGGTGCTTAGTGGGTATGAGCTTTACAGATACTAGATGAACTTCCCGCGCGCTGCCGCAGGATTTTAGGAAGGATGGACAAAGGATATGTAACTGACACAAAATTGCTGACCGGATGAGAATAAAAGAAATTAAGATCCATATATAGTGCATGAAACATTATTATATTGTACACGCTTCACCAGTAGAGTGCAGATTTATTAAAATCCAAAGAAAAATCATGTAAATAAAGTACAAATGCAAGAACTAAATGACATTATTTTATTTCCTATCAGTGGAGTCCTCGCCACAGGGAAAATGCTTGTAGATCCGGTTCTTCTCTTTTTATGTAGCCACCAGTGAGAATATAATTGACTGAAAAAAATTAAAGTGAGAATGTAAGAGTCAACAGTGACAGCAAAAAAGAGAATTGTTTTTGACACGCGTTGTGCAGATGAATCCTAAGCAACATGGTATGTTACTATTTATTTGGAAACAATTTATGCATTGAATTTGATAAAATAGCAAATGTTAATATAAAGGGTGAAATTAAGAGAGCAGTCAAATGTAACATGTTTTCAACAATCAACCATCCATCAATCTATTTTGGACCAAACTCTTTGAGCATGTATATTTTACCTTAACTCTTGATGAGCACCTTTAGCATGGTTCGGAGAACTAATGGATAATAATAGAACACTAAAGAGAATTAATTCATGACACTAGTAAGTATTGAAATAAATAAGAAAATATTGGACGGGTTAATGAAGCCACCTATCCAGAGTTTTAGGCATCAAAAAAAGAGCTAGTGCCGAATGCCTTATGATGACTGCCTCTGGGTTATTACAATTTTGCAATTCGAAAATAAGGACAAAATGTATTTATCAATTATGCTAAAATCAGCTTAGTATATGACAACAGAAGAATAAAATGAGGCAATGAAAATCAAAACAAAGCAACGGGAGAGGATAGTGCTAACAAAGCAGCAGGAGGCAATGGAAATTTGACTACCGGCTGACTCTGGCTGAACAGACTAATGTTTGCCTCTGATGGTGTTTTGTTCGCCCGTGATGTGACTCGTTGTGTAGCAGAGGCACCAGACATGAAGAGAGCAACAGAAAATGAGGGATGGAGGGAAGGGCCCAACCTTGGAGAAGGTGTGTCTCAAAGACTCTTTTAGATGTCGGCGAGCATCAAAGGAGGCGTCCATCATTGTATAAATGTTGTGGGAAGATGAAACAAAACAGGGACGCGAGCAGTGAAACATCAACAATCAAATAATGGCAGAAAAATTAGAGCTGAGAAAAGAACATGCTTATTATTCTAAAGAAATACATCGGTGATTGGCTGTACTCAGCATCTGCCAAAATATTGTAAATTCCACCGGGCCTGGAGCACGATTATTGGTCATTTTATATCGGGATGCTGTTGAGTGGAGAGGGATTACTGCAGGATGAATGCCGCAGGATTAATGCCATCAACAGCATTAGTCTTTTTTTTATTGCAAAATGGCGGAGTACTAACGCACGGGAGTTTCTTTAGCCTCTCCTTGTGGCCAATACTGCATGACGTGAAGAAATGGGTGGACAGGGAAGGAATAAGAATGCCATCAACAGCATTAGTCTTTTTTTTATTGCAAAATGGAGGAATACTAACGCACGGGGGTTTCTTTAGCCTCTCCTTGTGGCCAGTTACTGCATGACGTGAAGAAATGGGTGGACAGGGAAGGAATAAGACTGGTTTCAATATGTGCATGAGAGGTATTAATGCTTGGTAAACTATGAACCATGCGTACTGGGTAATAATGCACCAGGCAAAGGGATGGACGGGCAGATCAAACCAAGAGGCTAAGATCCAACGGTGTAAATAATTAGGATGATGTGGCTGCATGAGAGTTGAGAGAAATAGGAGTTGATGACCTTTAGTTGGTTGCACTTATAAAGAGATAGTAGATTATAGATATTGCACAGGTACAGAGGAGCTCCTCTTGGGCGCCGCGTGCACCTTCACGTCGGCTTCCAGGTTGAGGAGCTCAGCTTCATCCGCCATCCGAACATGGTGCTCCTTCACGGGGTGCACCTTCTCGTCGGCGACTCCTCCAGCGCCGTCCCTCC
>LAPY01001997.1:26917-37531 GCA_000970635.1 Eragrostis tef | reverse complement strand
ATTATACGAAGTTATACGAGACACATACTCACCTGTTGTCAAACCAGCAACAGTAAGAGTGATACTCTCACTTGCAGTTTCTCATGGCTGGTCAATGAGACAAATTGACATACAAAATGCCTTCTTACATGGCATTCTCTCTGAAGAAGTTTATATGAAGCAGCCACAAGGTTTTGAAGATAGCAAGAATCCTGATCACATTTGCAAGCTCAACAAGGCACTGTATGGACTGAAACAGGCTCCAAAAGCATGGCATTCTAGACTGACTAGTAAACTCCAGCAGTTGGGTTTCACTTCATCAAGATCAGATGCTTCATTGTTCATCTTCAATCATAATGGTGTGACTATTTACATGCTTATCTATGTAGATGACATAATCATTGTCAGTTCATCATCAAGTGCCAGTGACAAGCTAGTGCAACAACTGACAGAGGATTTTGCAGTCAAGGACCTTGGCTCATTGGACTATTTCCTGGGAATAGAAGTGAAGAAAAAGGAAGGTGAGATTTGTCTTTCGCAGAAGAGGTATGCACTAGACCTACTCAAGAGAGCAAACATGGAGAAATGCAGACCTATGTCTACTCCTATGTCATCAGATGAGAAGCTTTACAGAGATCAAGGCAAACCACTGAATGAGTCTGAACATTTTCAGTACAGAAGCATAGTCGGTGGATTACAATATCTGACCATGACACGACCTGATCTCTCCTTTGCTGTTAATCGAGTGTGTCAATTCATTCAGTCTCCTACTGACTTGCATTGGGCTGCTGTGAAAAGAATACTGAGATATATCAGTGGAACAGTTGATCAATGTCTGAAACTTGAGAAGTCTACGTCAACTACACTGAATGCCTTCTCCGACGCAGATTGGGCTGGCTGTCCCAACGATCGCAAGTCGACGAGTGGGTTTGCTGTGTTCTTGGGAACAAATTTGGTGTCTTGGAGCTCGCGCAAACAAGCAACAGTGTCAAGATCGAGCACAGAAGCTGAGTACAAAGCAATAGCGAATGTAACTGCAGAGGTGATTTGGATTCAGTCATTATTGAAGGAACTTGGAGTGTTTCAACGCAGAGCTCCAATACTTTGGTGTGACAATCTGGGAGCCACGTATTTGACTGCTAATCCTATGTTCCATTCAAGAATGAAGCACGTTGAAGTCGATTTCCATTTTGTTAGAGAACAAGTGGCAAGAAAAGCAATGGAGGTCAGGTTCATCTCGTCAAAGGACCAACTTGCTGATCTCTTTACAAAACCTCTGTCCAGAAGTCCGTTCATGCGAAACTGCAACAATCTCAACATGTGCAAGATGCGAACGTTGTGATTGAGGGAGGCTGTTAAAGTGTCAGCATGACCGAGTCCATCGGACAGAGAAGTGGTGACCACGCCCTGCGCAAGACGCGCTCGTTAGTAGAAGGAGTCATGGGTTGTTGTTTAGTTAGAGAGATATTAGGCATGGCCAATGCCGTTCCATGTAATCCGGATCATGAATCTGTTGTAAACCGAGTTATACACTTATGCTATAAATAGAACACGATCCCAAGTGGATCAGTGCGTTGGCAAATACTTCTTTTCTCCCTTTCTCTTTCACACGTATGGGGGAACAATGCTTCATCAAGTTTTTCATTATTTTTGTAAAAAGATTGTACACCTTATACACAGAGATGGTTCCATGTATGCAACGCCCCCACATTCCTAACCCCACAAAACCACTTGGCTGCTCTTGCCATTCTTTTACCAGTCAATAGTCAATGGTATCACCCGCTAACTCTTTGCTCTTTAAATTCCAAATGTGAGCGAGCTCTTCATGAACTCGCTGCAGATTTGCCACATCCTTCTCGAAATCACATTGAGCATAAACCAAATGAATTAATCGATGGGACTTCTATTGATCGATCAAGCTTTGTACATGTCAGGATCAGCTAGCCGTCGTTGGCCTGGGTGGAGTTGACGAAGCTGGCGATGGTCATCCTGGGCGTGGAGTAGTCGCCGGTGAGCACCTTGGCGGCGACGATGGCGTTGGCGGCCTCGGTGAGGTGCACGCCGTCCCAGCTGATGAACCGCGCGTCGACGTCGCACAGCTGCATCTCCGCCGACATGCACGCCTTGAAGTGGTTGTAGTTGTATGGCGGCCCGCCGTGGCCGCAGCAGGCCATGAGCGGCTTCTCGATCCCTGCACCACCGCAAACGTTGTGCAATTTTTTAAAGTAACTGACGAAAGACATGGAAATCTTTCGGTTGGCAGATGAATTGTTGAAACATAAGTAAACAGTTGATGAGAGGTGAATTACCGTGCGCGGTGTGGTTGGCGACGAGGTCGTACTTGATGGCGAACATGTCGACGAAGACGAGCGCGGCGTCCACCATGCGCTGCCGGAGCTGGTTGCAGGCTTCGGCGAGCAGCGCGTTGAAGCGGCGCGCGACGGCGTTGTAGGTTTTGAGGCAGCCGTGGGCGTCCAAATCGGAGTCGTCGTCCCGCGGGATGGCCAGCTTCTGCGGTAGGCACCCCAGCGCGCCCGTCCCGTGGATCCAGAACTTGCGGGCGCCGTGCGAGTACAGAGCCTGTGTCAAAATCACCATGCGCCATGTTAATTTTTCGGACATGATAATTCAAATGTGCAAACGTGTAACTGATTCAGGAGTACAAGGATCTTAGCCAAAATCAAGCAAACTTACCTCGATGGTGTACTTGATTTGAGCAACAACGCCAGGGATCCTGGCGAGCACTTGATCGTAGGGCAGGTGCATGGAAGCAGACAGATCGTTCTGCCCGATGTCGATGGTGTAGACAGCCCTCCTGAACCCGTCGCGGTCAATCGGAACCTTCTGGCCTGCACATGCATATTCATCAGAATGCCTGTCGTGTAAGAATGTGAAATTGCTGTCAATTGATCACTGTTAAAAAGAATTAGCACTCACAGACCTAGGTTGATGAGCTCCATGGACCGCGCCCTGAAGTAGAGGAACTGGTGGAGCTGCACGTCAAGGGAGAAGGGTGACCCGCCCGGCGTCGCCGTGGAGCCGCCGATGGCGAAGTTGACGCCGTTGCTGAAGTCCGCGCCCAGCGACTTGAGGTAGGGGCTCAGGTACGGCGTGTGCAGGCTCTCACCTGCAATAATAAGCCATACATCATTAAGTACATACTACCACGAAACATATACATACGACTATCAGTGTCACACGAACAATTATGTGCCGCACGGTCGTTGGGCAGGAGCTCAAGCATTTGTCGTAGAATAAGAGGCCACGCTGGTCCTAGCGTGCCAACAAGCCACAGCTGCTAGTGTCCTTTGTACTACTAACATACATACATCAGCACTTTACACTAACATGTATTCTGCAAGCAGAACAATTATAATTTGTAATACTAGATATGCCATTAATCGCACAAAGGTTTGATGATATATCAACGCTTTGCCGTGCAGACGGTCCTAAGGCTGCCACTGCTTGATATTTTGCACTGGATTTTGCCCACACAACTGTTAGGGACAGTTGTTTGGTGAAGAGATGTACATGTACCTTTCTCCCCACATAAGTCTCCTTCGTGGTTGCATTATGGTGTCCATATCCGTATCACCTTTCCTCCACCTCCAATCTAAAGTAATCTTTTTGCCCCTTTTTTCTAGTGGTTTGAACTCTTTTTATCTGATGATAATTCGACACTTCTTTTTCTGATATGCACAATCAACAAAAGCGCCAAAAAGGAAGTACAGTGCTTGATGCTTTTCCCTACTAGTTTTCTACTACTACTTTTATTTCTTGTTAAAACGTGTTACAGTAGTTTCAAGTGTGTGTGTGTGCGTGTGTGTAGAAATGGATGGAAGAGTAAACAAGCAAGTGTTGAGCTCAGAAGACGGTGGTGTGTGTGTGACTCACAGATGAAGTCGATGACGAGGCGGCCGTCGGTGAGCCTGCCCCGTTGCCCGCCGCCATGCCGCCCGTGTCGGAGTTGGAGTCGCCGAAGTTGAAGATCACCACCGACGGCTTGGCCGGGGCAGCTCTTCCAGCTCCGGCTCCGTTGGTAACAGCGGTGGCGACATCGACGGCGCCGACGCACGCCAGGAAAAGCCGTACCCCGCGGCGGCGGCGGGCGGCATGTACCTGAGGCAGGCGACGAGGACGGCGGCGGCCACCCCGGCCATCACCAGGTAGTGCTGCAGCCTCAGGCTGCCGACGGCCTTGCCGCTGCCTCCGCCGGTGGTCATCCTCTCACCTCCCCTCGCTGTCCCTCCTTCCTCTTGTGTTCCTGACGCCCCTGCAGGCCGCGCGCGCGAGTATATAAACCCAGGAGCAGAGACCCCCTCTCTGTCGCGGCGCGCAGCAACAAGTCTCTGCGTGTACTTGCGCGTATATAGGCGGTTGAGCCGGGCCACAGCTGGTGGCTCGGTCTCGCTCTCCCTCTCCTCTCCTAGCCGATGGGAGGAGTCGACTTGTTTGAGTGATGATGAGATGGCACGACGCGATGCATGGCTTGTCGCCAAGAGGCACGGAAAAAGGAAAAGGTGATGGCTCATTAACGCGCGTGTTTATGAATTTTGTTTGCGCGGAGGAGCGCGCGGGAGTCAAGGGTGTGTTTGGTGGGATGAGGTGGGGGTGACCGCGACGCCGCATCGGTTCGGGGACGCGAGCGGAGCGGTGCGCGCGGCATCAATTAGGTGGCGGGCCGCGGCCGCGCAAGGCCAGGACCACGGCCGAAGGACCTCGACACGCTGCTGCTGGGGCTGGTTAATTGGCGCAGCAGGACCGCGGCCATTGATCGATCAGTCCCCATGTACTTGTACGATACGAGACCATGCCTTTCTCGCCACTACCTACGATCTGTCGAGGTCGTGTAGCCTGTAGCCTGTGGCGGGAGCCCTAAGGAATGTCGGTCCAGTTGATGAGTTCCGAACCATGTATCCAATTCCAACATAATCCACGGGGAAATGATGGTCCATATGGAACTATCATGGACATGAAAAAGCAGAGTAATGGGTACACGAAGTGCTTCCTCAATGCGAACGGCGACCGCACGCAGAGATGTGAGGCGCAAGGCGAGCGGTGGTGGCCGCAGATGATGCTCGCGAGGAGCACTCGTTCTCGCCTGCTGGTGCGCGGTCACTTCGGTGCTCCGTGTATTTTTTTTCGCCGGATGCAAGGTGGAAAGGTACGCCGGCAATCGACGGGTTTAAAAGATTTCAACCGTCGGGGAGAGAGGGGCCCCGGAACCTCAGAGTGAAGAAGATGCGCCGCTGCGCATCAACGTCGCGTAGGTGACGGGTTACACAGCTACGAACAGCGCCGGGACGTGCAGGCTTGCAGCACATCAGGGCGGGGTCGCCTCGCCTTTGGACGTGTCTAAAATCCGGAAAGATCGGCATCGGTGAATGAGGAAACATGGCAACCGCACAACCAATCAGTCCGCGCTTTCAATCCCATCAAACTCGACAAATGTTAACAAGTCACATCTGATTTCAATCTTGCACAGCAAAATGAGACATGCAACTCATGACTTGATTGTACAAAGCTCGAGTAAAAAGCAAGTGGCCAGTAGCTTGATCTGATTTCTGGGCAACACCACAATTGGGCTTCACCAACTGGAGGCCGTACGCTTACTCACATATTTCGAACATGTCTGTTTTAGAAAATGTAAAGTCCCACTTGCAGTGGCAAATCATCACCGGTTAATTGTTAGAATTATAAAGGAAGTCATAAAGAACTGAGTTCAGATGCAATCACACAAGAGACACCCAAAAGTCAATCTTTTTTTCCTTCCCTTTTTTTTTCTTCTTACTGTTAAAATAAGATATTGTCTGTTCCTTCCTTTCCAAAAGAAACCATCAGCAAATGCTTGTAGGGTATGGATTTCTCCACCACAAAACTAAAATCTAACTATCCCTTTCCACCCTTCCTTCCTGTTGCCATACCCAAGCAGGGCAAACCATCAACCAAAATCAGGCATTTCTTCTACCAAAAAAGAAATTTGAAACCTGAAGCAGCCCCTGCTATTATACGAAGTTATACACCTGAAGCAGCCCCTGCTTGCTGGGACCCAAAAGAAACCAACGAGAGACAAACTGTGAGCCAAAACAGAAACCTCCCAACTACACCTCACTAACCCGGACCGGCATCGAGCCAATTGTCACCACACCAACTGGGCAACTCTTACGGTCAGCCTCCCCCGCCTTCGAACTGATTTTCAGAGAAGTAACCTTGGCGATGATCTTTTGTTCTTCGCTCGTCTCTGAAACAACAGTTGCAGGGCCACAAACTCCATTTAGACGCTTTTGTGGTGCTTTGGATGAACCTTGGGCAGTATTGTCTGTCTGTGGTCGTGGAGTTTCAACCTTCTTCCAGTATTGCTGTTTCCCATCCGCACTTGTCCTCAAGCTTGAAGCTGTTGGTTGGCTAGCCTTTGCTGCATCCTGGTGACTCTGCTTGCATGGGTTTTCATGCCGTCCATTTTCTTTTCCAGCCTCGCTGGCTTGCTTTTCAACAGTTTCTACACATGGATCTAGGTGTTTGATCACATTACGGATGTGTGGTTTCTCAGACACATTTTGTATCTCTGATGTTCTGTCTATCAGCACACTACCAACTTTGGTCTGCTGAGAGTCAGATGCATCATCTCTGCGCTGTGAGACAGGTACAAATTCGGGAGCATTATGACTCAACTTGCATCTTCTGTAATGTTGTTTGATTCTTGCCTCCTCCTCTTCGTATCTCATGAAATCATCAAACAGGCACTCCTTCACTTTGATATCCTTAAATATCTCGAGCAAAGTTATCCCAGGGATGTAAGGAATCTGCAGATGAGTTGTCATGAAAAAAAAAGACATTAGCATAAAAGAAGGTAATGATACAGTTCACAGGGGAAAACCCAAAATTATGTGTTACGCTTACTTCTTGTGTATCTCTGCTATGTGTGACAGGCTTGTTTTCATTATTCTGCAACGTGATTTGCTGCAAGGAGTAATTTGGTATATCTTTAACAATGTGCCATCTCACAGGAAAGCAACCGGTCCATTTATCCTGACACCAGAAGTCCATATCCCTCTGAAAATCAACAGGACCAACCATCTCCGCCATGCCACAGAAGTGTCCACTGCCATTAACCTGATAATAACAGTTACATATTCAATAATGAACTTTAAGCACCAAACAAAACTGAAATTACGGACGATCAATAAAGAACCACTCACAGAGAAGAACAAGAAAACTGGACACTTGGTGTTGTTTCTCTTAGATATCCTGTCAGCATCCCTGAATGCATTGTCTAGCTTCATGTTTCCACTGGAGGAACTAGACCATACACCATATTTGATTGACTTGTGGACATCAGCTTCTCCAATTGACTTGATGACAAAGAACTTAGCATATATGTAGTCCACTCTGAGGTCATTTCTGTTGTATTCATCGGTCCTGATATGGATTGTCCCCTCTGGGTTACCGACAGGGAGCCTTGACGTGTAAGATTTAGCAATTATGGCAGAGGTCATTTGATTACTTGGTTTCTCCAAGTCACCTAAGCCATTTTCATTCAACAACTTTTGGCCAGGGCCATTCAGATGGCTACTTGATTTCGTAGAAGGCTGGAATTTCTCAGCAGAAGCCCACTTCTGAAGATCAGCCCCTGCATACCCGAAACAATTGTTTGCTGACGGTTTTTCTTTTGGTGAATGCTTGGCAGCAGATTTTGGCCCTTCAGGCAAATGCACCGATGCCTAAACATTTTTTTAAAAAAATGTCAATTTATACAGATGAGACATATTTTGCTGGAAATAGAGGAAGGAGCAACAAAACCATGAACATTTTCATGTTTTCGATAATAAACAATGATAAGCTAGGTAAATATTATGGAAACAATACATCCAAAACTAGATAACCAAGACATTGGCTAACCACCATGGGATGAAAACCATAGCTTGGTACAAATAATGATTAGACTGGGCAAAGAAAGCAGCACTACACAAAATATAATGTTCCACAAATCCCTCAATGCAAAACATTACAGAATATAACGACAGGAATAGGCACATAAAAAAGGTTTAAGTGGACCATTCATGATGGAAACGTCAGTAGCCAGCCAGAAGTGACTCCAGCGAAAATTTACACATGATGCTATCAATTAGGACTTTCGGACTTTCCTACTGAGTTTTGAATTGGATTTTGATCCTTTATTACGATGGGATTTATTCTGCCAATTTTGAAGGAAAGCCCAAGTTTTCAATTGGGCTTTCCTATTGAGTTTTAAATCACAGATGATGCTATCAATTAGGACGTTCCTACTGAGTTTCGAATTGGAGTTTTATCATTTATTACGATGGAATTTAGTCTAACAATTTTGAAGGAAAGCCCAAGTGTCTATGACAATATTAGACAAAAGAGAAGCTAAGATGACTTGTGAGTTTGTCTACCTGTGAAGCATGAGGAAGTTTGACAGGAACTGTGGACCCATCTTGCTTCAATGGAATTGTTTGGACCTTCAGTTTTGTATGGTCCTCAAATTGCTTTGAGGAGACAATAGTAGACTGTACTGGTGGATTCACAACAAGATCACTTTTTGTGGTGAAGGGAGCAATTAACGGTAATGCTCCATTGGCAGATGTTGCAGCATAACCTGGCACACTAGGAAGATATGCAACATTCGGGGGATGAAGTAGTGTAGCTGTGCTCCCAGGGACACTATCTTGGGCATAAGGAAGACCAGCTGGAATGTAATAAGATGGGGAATAGGATGGGGGGACTATCTGACAGGTTGAGTTAGTGGTGTCAACAACATATTCTTGGGTCATAAATGAGCCATCGGATATGAAAGAGGGATCAACAGGGTATGGACTATAGGAAGGGTGCATAGAACCATTATCAGGTGCCGCGTAATATACGCACTGCATGCCTTCCGTCTGCAAAACATTACAAAGTGCCCCGTTAGAACACATTTTCAGAAAGTGCAAATGCAAAGTATCAAATAAGCCTTTTATAATGCATACTAACCGGGTAATAGATATCTTGGCTGTCGTAGCCTAAAGAGCTCGGTTGGTTATACCATTCCATAGGCGATCCAACTTCTGCATTTGACAAATCAGCTGGAAATAAATAAAAATATTGACAAATTGCACCAATAACAGTACTGTAGCGTGTAAAGCAGAGTTGACTTTACCTGCATAACCATAATGGCAAGGATTTGCAGTCGCAGGAACAAAAACATTTTGCCCATACATTAGTTCAGGGGCCATTCCCATCTCCATACAACTGACACTATGGAACAAGTGCCTTTTCTTACACTAATGGTCAAACTCCGCTGGATATGCAACAAAAACATCATGACTGTTATTGACAGTTAAAACGAATCATTAGAAATATATATAATCGAACACGATAATCAAAAAGCACGCACAAATGTTAATGATACGACACATGGCATTGTGCATTTCGTAAAAGTCTTATATACATGTGTAATCAGTCAATAATGACTCATAGTTTAGGAGTATTGAAAAAGCAAAGAAATAGCTGCATTTTTTTTGTTAGGCTGAAGTGCATGAAAAAAGCGATAATAAAAAAGCACACACAAAGGCTTAGAGCAAGGAAATAGCGGAGTAGTTTTAAGTGCATGAGGAATTATTGATCAACATGGCAATACCTAACAGATAACAATAATAGAGCAGCAGCAGCACAAATAGCAAGACGTATCAAATTCCTTGACGTGTAGAAAATGATTCTAAGACAAGAAAATATGAGTTGGCAACGTATTTTGCATGACTGCACCAGCTGTACATTACATTTAGCGTGCTTTCCTATTCTGCGTGTCTACTCAGCTTGATCAGCGTTGCAAATTTGCATGAAACTGCATCACTTGTAATGACAGCATGAACATCGATGAAACAAATGCAAATTCAATAGTCTAGGTGATTCGATTTGTAATAACATTAGATTGCTGTTTGGTAACCTTCTATCAAAAAAAATTCACCACACGCCCTAAATGTGAGGAAGGACGAAATTTCTGGTCATTTTCAGGAGAAATTGTCCGTGAAGCAAAGCAATAAAGCCATCCCAACCATCAAATTCAACCAACAGCGACTCTAATTAATAAAAAAGGATGCTAAGTCATCCGCGTACGTCGCTAAAAAAGCCTAAAACATCCACCGTATTTAGCAACAGATCTCCAAATCACCCGCTGTGACGGCCCTGAACCCTAGATCCGACAACCAACAGCACCAACCCGAAACCCTCTTGAGATCCCGCACCATGCACATCCAAACGCGACACGGCCTACAAGATCTCGTTCTCGACTATGATCCAAAACACACGAATAGCAAGCGACCACAGCGAGGGGCGAAACGACCGAGAACAGATCACAGGGCGGTAGAGTAGAGAGAGACAGGAAGGCAGGGACTCACCAACGAGGACGCGATCCCGACGTAACCCCCGGTCGCCGGCGGCTGAAACCCTAACCCTAGGAGAGAGAGACGAGAAGGCTGGAGGCGGCGAGGAAGAGCGAGGGGGAGGAAACGAAGCGGGAAATGCGAGCGGAGTCGGAGACGAGAGGCAAAAAAAAAAAATCGAAACTTTTCCTCGCGGCCGCCCCGCTCGCTTGCTTCGTTTTTATTTCGGGGACCCTTTTGTGATGGACGGTTCTGC
>LAPY01001997.1:9473-19886 GCA_000970635.1 Eragrostis tef | reverse complement strand
CTTTATTCCCCAACTTTGTTGGAGTGCTTTTGGATGGGTTGGGTGGTAGGATCACGAGGTTGCCGCGGTCGATTTCTGACGGGGAGCTGAAACCAAGCCTTCCGTTATTATGCTGCAAATTTTGTTACCAACGCATAGTTAGTGAGGTGAGTTACACAATCCCGGAGTACAAATCTGTAGATTTTGGTGACCGTCTTAGGGGTGCCTCGCAATTAGAGATCAAAAGTACTACCGGCTCTTGGATGCCATGTTTGGTGCAGCAGTCTAACTTCACTGAATGAAAAGGGCGAGCTTTATGAGTAGAGATGGGCCACTAGCATAGAAACTTGGTGCTAGACGAGTTGAATGTGTACTCAAGCAGCCAAAAACCAATATCTGTGCTCCTAGGATTCATGAAGTGTTATTTTGCAATCATGAATTTCAGATCTTAAGCATTTTCAAGGTCCCGAGTTCGCGCTGTAGCTCTATTGATTTGTGCTGAGCTGTTTTTCATTTTTTGTTTCTCACACTGCAGGTTGGACAAGACCAGATTTCATTTGATCGGAGCCATCCTGTTTACGGTGCAGCAAGGTACTCTGCACCCAACAGCTGTCGTTAAGACAAGGATGCAGGTCGCCGAAGGAGGACTTGCACACATGTCTGGGTTTTCTGTTTTTAGGAGGATATTAAGAAGCGACGGGGTACCTGGCATTTTTAGAGGCTTTGGCACCTCTGCTGTTGGAGCTCTACCTGGGCGCGTCTTGGCTCTGACCTCCCTGGAGGTCTCCAAAGAAATGGCGTTTAAATACTTTGAACGTTTTGATATGTCAGAGGCGTCAAGGATTGCTGTAGCCAATGGCGTGGCAGGCTTAGTGTCGAGTGTCTTTTCGAGCTCGTATTTTGTGCCTCTCGATGTGGTGAGAATTCTTCCAGAGTTGTTCCATATTTTCTGCATCTTGCATTTTGCACTTGATATCTTAGTGTCCAATCACCAACAATATGTCTAATATTTTTATGCTGATATTTTCTGTTCAAGAAGGAACATGATAACATCGTCGCTCTGATCTATGTATGTATCAATTGAGCACTCGTTTGATGGAATTTTACCTTTCGGATGATGGTGTTTCCTTAACGAAGCTGTGCATATTGCCATTCATTGAAGCCCTATCAGCTGTTAATGTTTTCTCTTTCATTGATTTGAGCGCCATGTTGTTGTTATGATGCATTAGCATGTTACACACAAAACTTTGTGCGATTTCATGATGTTCTTCTGCAATAATTAAACATTTAGATTAAGTCATCTGTCCATATAATTTAACAAGAACAGATAGCAATATATTCCTGGGTGTTTCTTGGTCTGTTCGAATTATGAGCTGGTTTACATTGTATGCTTAATAATTTTGCACTTGTAGATTTGCCAAAGGCTCATGGTCCAAGGATTGCCAGGGATGCCAACATACATAGGCCCATTTGATGTGATAAAGAAGGTTGTCAGAACTGAAGGGATCCGTGGACTTTACCGAGGTTTCGGAATTACCATGCTGACTCAATCACCAGCTTCTGCCCTATGGTGGAGTTCCTATGGTGGTGCTCAACATGCTATCTGGAGGTTTGTTAACTTTACAAGCATTTTTATTCCTTGAACGTCCAAAAGTTGTAGTGCCATGCTTGATTAATATTCTTGCTAACCTAACATAGGAGCTTAGGTTATGGAAATGATTCACAAACGAAGCCATCGCAGTCAGAACTTGTTGCTGTCCAAGCGACAGCAGGAACAATTGCTGGTGCATGCTCATCAATTATCACAACGCCAATTGATACTATTAAGACACGTCTTCAGGTGAGTAAAATACTTGTCTTTCCTGGACATGTAGTTATGAATCCTAGCAGAATATGCGTTTTCTTATCATGCACCATCC
This sequence comes from Eragrostis tef, assembly GCA_000970635.1. NCBI lineage: Eukaryota > Viridiplantae > Streptophyta > Magnoliopsida > Poales > Poaceae > Eragrostis > Eragrostis tef. Next base: position 17,988 of record LAPY01001997.1, on the reverse strand, counting down.
CAATGATGCCCTTTCTTTTCCAAGGTGCCAAGATCTTAATTTGATTTGATCACTTGGGAAATTGATAGATTTTCAGTCACGGGGCTAGGATCAACTATGAGTTCTAGTCACGGGGCGTGGTATAAAATTTGCAGGGGTGGTGGACCTCGTGCCTTGAATTAAAAACATTTAGCAAGAAAATGAAAGTGCTATACTTTAAGCCTGGTGAAAAATGTGTGCCTTTACCATGCAAGACTGCAACTAGATGTGGCTTGTGATGCCATTTGTTTAGCTCTCTGGTTTCAGCTTGTTGTTCCTCTGTGCCCAGGCCATTGCCATCTCAGTTTTGCAATCATACTCAACATAATGACATTTTGTGGCTGGCACTGCAACTTCTCTCATTGTTGCTTGTGCTGGCGGATGATGTCAACAGTACTGAGATGATCGTATCATACCTTAGGTATGCAGATTATCCTTAAAGCAGGAGTTTGATAAATACCCTGAAGTGTGATATTGTCATATCTAATTACAACAATACAAGGGATCATAATCATGTAGATTACTTGTCAGAATTCCATTTCGGGTGCTAATATCCTTGTGCAATTTCAGGTTATGGACAACTATGGCAGTGGGATCATACCATACCTTAGGTATGCAGATTATCCTTAAAGCAGTCTGAAGTATCAATCTTTGCTATGAATATGATAAATACCCTGAAGAGTGATATTGTCATAGCTAATTTCTATCAATACAATGGATCATAATCATGTGGGTTACTTGTCAGAATTTCATTTCAGGTGCTAATATCCTTGCGCCATTTCAGGTTATGGACAACTATGGCAGTGGAAGGCCATCTGTCATGAAAACTACCAGGCTTCTGCTAGATGAAGATGGATGGAGGGGCTTTTATAGAGGGTTTGGACCGAGGTTTCTTAACATGTCTCTCTGGGGTACATCAATGATTGTGACATATGAGCTCATAAGTAAGTCCTCCTTCCGAAATCATTTTGCATGTGGCCTTGGTTAGTCTTTCAGGTTCATGAACTTTATTTTGTCTTTCCAAATCTGCAGAGAGGCTATCTGTGAAGCCAGAGTGATAGTTTTAGCTTCTGCTCGAACTAGGCAGTTGAATCTTGAAGACTATCCTTGTCTGAAATGGTAACCTATACTGCGTTCCCTTCATGAGAAGTGTTATATAATATAGCATTATACCTGAGTAGGGGATTCCTGGTGCAAACTCCTTGTTTAGCTGCATAACATGTCTCCACGTGAAGTTGTATATAGCTCTGCTGAAGGTCTTTTTCAGTTAATGTAGTAGTCAGCCTCTTGCAGGATGTAATAGCCGTAGGCCCAGAGGCTTGTTCAGTCAAATGAGACACCTTAATTTTACCTGTACTTGGTTCAGCAAAATTTTGGCAACTGATTTTGTATCTCTTGTAGAATGAGATCTCTTTCTTAAGGATATGTTTACACGTGTTTCTTATAAGATCAGTTCTGTTGGTTTGTTATTACCATTGTATTCTTGTGTCTGTGTACTCAAAGATCTTGATACGGGTGACAGCCAAACATGTTCTGAACTAGTTATTTGCTCATACACTCAAGAATTGAGAGGACGACAGTCCAGTATTTTGAGTGTTGCATATTTGTGTGCACTCGTATCTGTCCTGTACAAGAAATATGTTTTTCTTTAACCTTGTTGGAACGATTCTAACTGAATCACGTGTACCGTTGAAAGAAAACCTTTCTTACAGAAGGGGGAAAAAAGAAGAGAAAAGTACGGTCGGTCAGCAGCTCGTGAGCTGATCTTGCAAGGACTCGGGCCGACCTTCCTGCAAGCAGTTTAACGGCGGCAGCGTCTGCGTCTCCATCAGCCCGTACGCGTTCCAGCAGAACGGGTCCGGGAGCCTCGCCTCTCCGCCGGCACCTCCGGCCGGCACCAGCTCGACGCCGGACATGGTGATGTCCGTGCAGGCGACGGCGTCGCTGCAGGCGAGGCGGATGGGCGCGCCGCCTCCCCGCGGGTTGTACGTGCCGCGGATGTCCCGGTACGCGACGCCGGCGACGCGCACCGCGGAGGTCTGGTTGGCGCACCGGGTGCCGAGGCAGTAGTACTGGTCGATGACGATGCAGTTCCTGACGTTCCGCATCTGGACGCCAGCGAACTCGACACGCGACACTGCGCCGGCGCCGCCCTGCCACGTCTTGATCCGGACGCCGTTGTCCGAGTCGAGGATGCGCGCGTTCCGGACCGTGACGTTGGACACGCAGGCGCGCGTGTTGCGCACGCCCAGGCTGCCGATGCTGCCCGGATGCCACCAAGAGGTCGCCGCGTCAGGCATGCTACAAACTGTGCCAGCCTACCGCCATTGAAATTGACTAAGTAGTATAGTACCTTATGCCGTGGCCGTGGCCGCATGTGACGTTCTCGATGTGGATGCCGGAGCAGCCGGCGCCGATGGAGACGCAGTCGTCGCCTGCATGCAGCGACAGAGCTCAGAATGTCAATTCCACTCCAATACAGAAATGGATTCTTCCTGGGAATGAATACTTGTGCCGACGATGCATACCGTTGTATATCCTGGAGTTGACGATCTGGACGTCGGTGGTATTCTCGACGTGGATGCCGTCGGTGTTGGGGCTGAATCAATCACCGCCATTGAACATTGACTAAGTACTAGTCTAGTTACCTTATGCCGTGGCCGTGGCCGCATGTCACGTTCTCGATGTGGATGCCGGAGCAGCCGGCGCCGATGGAGACGCAGTCATCGCCTGCAGCAGCGACAGAGCCCGGAATGTCAATGCAACTGCATACTTGAACCGGATTCCTGCTGGGGGAATGATGAACACTACTGTTGGTTGCTTAGCATGCGGTCGGGCGTTACCGTTGTATATCCTTGAGTTGACGATCTGGACGGAGGTGGTGTTCTCGACGTGGACGCCGTCGGTGTTGGGGCTGAAGGCCGGCGAGCTGACGAAGAGGCCGTCGACGCGCACGCGCTGGCAGGCGTCGAACTTGAGGTGGAACTGCGGGCTGTTCTCGATGCGCAGGCCGCGCACCGTCACGTCGCTGCTCGCCAAGAACCGGATCAGCTGCAGCGGCAAAACACACCGTCGAAAACAGAGCCATCAGGTGTGATTGATTGATTTCGAGAAAAAAAAAAACCAGAGCGAAGTCGGCGCGCTTACAGCAGGGCTGTCACATGGCCCGGGGAGCGTCGACCCGTTCGGTCCCTGAACATCACGCACAAGGACACCACAGGGTCACAACATGTCGTTCGAGATAACTCCGTGACGAATTGTCAGCACTGAGCAGAGGGAGGCGCAAGGGGAGGCTTCCTCCCCGTTGCCTTCGACGGTGCCCCCCCCCGCCAGCGTCATCCCGTCGGCCTTGTGGAAGACGATCCACTGCCTCCGGCTGTCTGACGTCGGCCAGCTCGCCGGCCCGTCCGGCGGCATCAGCACGCCGTCGATCTGCACCACTGACACGATGATCGGAGAGGGGGACTCGAATTCACGCTGTTCAGCGTTCAGCAACACGATGACAATAGTTCACCAGGAATGTGAGCCCGGGCTTGCAGGGTCCGGCGAAGACGGTGGAGGTGATGGTGAAGACGCCGTCGGCAGGCACCAGCAGCGTGGCGGAGTCGGACGCGCACGCGGCCTTCCACGCCGCCCGGAACGCGCGCGTGTCGTTGCTCGAGTTGTTTCCCGACGCCCCGAACGCCCGCACGTCGAACACGCCGCCGCCGCCGCAGGCCGACGAGCCGTTCGTGGAAGAANNNCGTGGCCGACACGGGGGGAACGGCCGGTCGGTTAACTGGCGTGAGCCGCCGCGGTGGCTGGGTTGGCGGCGTGGCCGGGGCGAGTTGCGGTGGCTTGGCCGTCGGAGACACTGGTGGCTGTGCCTTGGAAGGGGACAGCTGTGGTTGTGGCGGAAGAGGTGCGATCGGTGGCTTGGCCGGTAAACTCGCTGGGGATAACCGCGGTGACCGTGCCGGCGACGGGTGCGAGTCTCGATGGCTGGGCCTTGGCCGGAGCAGGCGACGGCGACTTGGACAAGGATGAAGAAGGTGTCTGGTTGGCCGGCGCGGGCGACGGCGGCTTGGGCAAGGAGGAAGCCGGTGGCTTGGCCGGAGCCGGCGCCTTTGATGGAGGGCGCGACGGTGGGCACGGCTTGCCCGGCGGCGGCGGCACGTCTTCATCATCCGGCGGCTCGGCCGGAGGATAGCCGTCGACGTCGGGAGGCAGCGCGATGTGCCCGTCGTTGTTCGCCACGCGGTGGCGGTGCTGCTTCCGGTGGTAGTGCCACGTTCTGGCGTCCGCGGCGGTAGGAAGGCACAGCGACGAGAGGAGCGCCATGGCAACGACGACCACCGTCGCCGACGGCACCGTGTGACGGCGCGACCGAGCGCGCGGCCTCGTACTCGGCAACGACATTGCCGGCGCCGGACTGCCGGTGTATGTGTGTCAGCTCTAGAGCTCTTGCTAACTGTCGACTCTAGTGTTTGGATCGATCGATCGATCGAGCTGAAATGGAGGGAAAACAAGATGTTATATATACGCGCGTTAGTCGATCGGGTGTCCGTATACGAGCAGAGCGCACGTAGACACAAGTACATCTTTTTGTATGTGTGAGCTTCAACTTGCAATATAATGATGCAAACATTTGTTGCATCAATCTGAGAGACGCTGCTGGCTCCCGGCCGGCTGATTCCAGCACCTGGTGCCGCAACATGCGTTGTGAATCCATGAATGCATGAGGTGATGGGGAAAACATTGTTGAACTGCCGGATGGAGTTGGAGGAAGGTTCAGGGTTAGCTCAAAAGTTGTGTGCTTCTCGCAGGCTTTACTGCGGCTTTACCACCCGCAAGTGGATCGCTAATTAAGTCTCTCTTATATAGGCACCCGGATGAAGGACAAGCTGGTCAAGGCTGCTGCAGCTTTAATTGTTCTTACCAACCTGGTATTAAGCTACTGTCAAAATCCTCCTACCGATGGTTAACTTCGTCTGCAGCATATGGACACTATAGGATCTTATATATGTGTCACGGGTGGTTCGCATTAGGCTAAAGATCCCAAAGCATCTTGTCACTCCATTCTGTGACTCGGTAAGACGTACTGTCACATGAGAACGAATGACATTGTAGTTTAACAAGCTTTTGGATTACATTACCACTGCCAATCAATTCAGTGCACGCTAGACCAAAAGGAAGCTTCTAGTTCTTCACGAGTCTCCTCATACGGTGACGGCAAATATGAGCTTTTCAGTTTCAGCACGACAAGTTGCAATTCCAATGAACTGCACTAAATATATTATAACTCTGCTATACTGATTAAAATGCATAGTTACCAAGGCAGCACCATTTCTGTATCCCGCTCACTTCTCCAAAGTGTTACTATATATTGCAAATACCTGCAGACATATTGAGCTTTGGAGTTCCATTGTGTTCAGGACGCAAACTCCCGTCAAAAAGATTAATGTCCTTTTCTGAGGAAAACGTCAAGACTCAAGAGGAAAAAGAAAAAGAGAAGAAAAGGCGGTGAAGCTTAGATGCATGCATGTGACGATCGTAGCTGGTGCCGTCCATCAACAGTGTCCACAATGCGACACGAGACAGTCCGCTCGCCTGAAAGCAAGAGAATATTTCACTTGCACACTCCGACGTACTTCCTGGCCGCTCCGCTGTCTCTGTAATATTAGACAGCAGCATACACACCATTAGTGCACATTAATTAACTTGAGCAGCGTATGACAAGATGACCCTCTTTGCAGAAAAAAAAAGAAGAGACAAGACGACCGGCGAACCGGACCCAATCGCTGTGTCGATGTGTTGGCCGGCCTGTTTTAGAAGGTAAAATTGCCAAATGAAACCTGCTCTTTGTCAAGTTGTCATGATTTTTGGGAGATAACTTGCGTAGACGCTCATATCCACGCACTCACTCACTCCTATAAACACATAGAACAAACCAAAGAGAGACTATGCCGATACATCTAAGGTTCGATGATGAAGTTGCTATAAACGTCTTTGCTGTCCAAAGGCACGCGTCGTGTGTCGCTGGAAGAATAATTCAATGTAAATTTGACTATTTGAGTGGTGTATCGAACTGGTGTCCACATGCCGTTGTACATACCGTGCCCCTATGGAAGAATAAAATCACAATAAAAATGCGATTGTGCAAGTGCAACACTCAGTAACGATTTTGGCATTTACAGTGTTAATAGCCTAGCTATCACTTGAAGACTAAGTTACCGCAAAAAATTCCGTTGTGCCCTCAACATTTTTGGCCTCATGAAACACAACTATAGACTGCAACTGGAGAAACAGATCAAGTCTACACTCACGGCAAAACAAAAAAGGCAGATACAACGGGTGTCATTATGTCAGTCTGTCTTTGGCTTTGGTGCGCGTGGATGCATGCAATGGAGACACAACAGATAATTAGCGGCCTGTCGGTTCACCACAAAGTCACTAACTGATTATCCGAATGAGTGACCGACAACAACGTAAGGCATAGTCACAGCATGTTATCTGATCGATAATCAGATGTTTTTTTTTTGGCGGTGGAGATAATCAGAAGTTCAGGACTCAGAGAGCAATCCAACCCACTTTGAGAGGTCGGTCCAGCAGTGGAGTGCGGCCACCGGCGGCTACGTACCCTCACCCTCTCAGCCTCACATCACGTGCATGCATTAGCTTTTGGCTCCACCTTTGCCTTTTTTTTTTGGCCGTCCACGACGTGCTAACCAGAACCGCAGTGACACGTGTTTCTTCCATGTTCATGAAGTATGTTCATGTGCGTGCAAGCGTACGTATGGGTCGCACGTACGGGCTCGGTCGATGATAGGTCACGTGCCATTCTAGGTTACCCGATCGACATGTAAGTTATCAGTTATCATCACGGGATTTGGGCACCAATCGAATTCCCCAATAACAGCAGCGAACAACAATTCTTCGATGAACGATGGTAAAACATCACAAAAAAACTCTAGCAGCTAGCAAGCCCAAAACTGCCGATGAGCAATCCTGTTTGCCACAGAACGAAACGGTTTTGCCCTCTCAGAGTACTGCCAGCAGCAGCGTTCAGAGAGCTACTCGGCTCTATGTCTTTCAAACTTTTGTAGGTGAGAGTCACGGGCAGTTTCATAAACTTGGTATCCGTAATCTTGTACTTCTTCAGACGACAGGAACTCATCAGTATCCCATTATACAAACGAAATTTGATTTGTCGCCCATGAGTCAGCAGTTAAAATAATATATCTTATGTGGTATCTAGTTTATTAATTTTCGTCTATTTCTGCAAGAGTGAGTGTATTTTCTGTTGGAGTTCCGGCCGAACAGCAATGCGTTGCAGATTGCATTAGACTATTTATTTTCAATGAGATTTGCTGCAAAGCCGAGGCCACATTGCACTCTCATTGAGAAGAAACTTGTCTTATTGCCCTCTCTTGCTTCTTTTGTAAGGAGTGCTCTGCTGTTGTGCGTTTTAAAAGGGTAGAGTTAGCTTGCAACATAGGGAATTCGATGAGCCTAGTTGCAGGTCGCGATACACCACAGGTTCAGCTGAGCCCTCAGAAGTGCTAAAATCTGTATGCGGAATCTGTATCTCCATATATACTACCAAGTTGTGTACCTGAATTCATAACAAGTTGAACTATGGATTGTCACCTTTGAATCTTGGTAGCCACTAGCCAGAGGATCTGCGACAGACTTGCCTACTGTCACTGTTTTTTCTTTCTTTTTTTTTGAAAATTGTTAAAAACCTTTAATGAAGTTTCATATGATAACTTTGCTAGGACAACGCAACTCTTGTATGGCATCTAGTATGACTCTAGATGGTCTTTGTAACTGTTCAATATTTGATACTATTTGAACAACAAAGATATCATGATTAATATTTTTATTTTTAGGTATATTTGTGATACTAAGGCATGTTTTTTACAATTTTCTATCTTTTCTTTCCATCTTGCCACCCCTGCTTCTGTTTGGATGCCAATCTTTCAATTCAGCACCGTGGTTGATGTGGAGGAAAGACCCGCCTGTTATGTTATCTCCATCAATCTGCCACAGAGGGACAACACGATGAGCCCTTGTGCGCGAGAAGAGAAGAGGAAGAGGGCGCCCGGCCTGCGTCCGGTTCGGGCGCAAGCAGGATCCGGATTGGATTAAAGGACCGAGAGGAAGACGGAAAAAGTGCAGCAGGGAACAAATTACTTCCTGGGATGACATACATCTCCTCATCAATCTGCACACGTATCTTGAACCACTTCCTCCGCCGCGGAAAGCACTGTAATTGACGAGGACTTCGATCATGGAGCAAGGAGGCGACCCAGCAGACTGCCGCCACCGCGGCTGGTCCCTCCTCCGGCCGGACCTGACCGCGCTCATCCTCGCCGCGCTGGAGCTCCATGACCTTCTCGCAGCGGCCGCCGTCTGCCGCGCCTGGCGCGCCGCATACAAGGCTGACCCCCGCCGGCTCGACGCCGCTCTTCCGCACACCCTGCCTCGTCTTCCACGGCGCCGGCGACGTCCCGGC
>LAPY01001996.1:11573-24492 GCA_000970635.1 Eragrostis tef | reverse complement strand
ATTGATATATGCATATAAATGATAAAAAAATAAATAAAATTTATTTTAACATATCCTATTGTAGGAAACATCATCATGAAAAATTTGAGCTTCAAATTCCACATGCAAGTCAAGAAACAACAAAATATAAACTTTAATAAGGTGTATATTGCACCAATTAAAATTGTTTGTGTAGGAGCAAAGTGAGCCATCATTTTGTTTAGGATGTGAAATGGATAAATTGAATTGTTCAGAGAGCAAATGATCGTTTGACACGTGCCCGTCCTGGTGAAAGCAGCTAACGGCCTTTATGAAGGTCCTCGTCGGCTTTATCTTACATAAGCTCAACGTTGATCCTGAATGGCTCGTCATAACAACCCACTTCACTAATGACAAAATTTTGATATCTGGTTGTTTCGTTGCTGGCTTTGACATTGGAGAGCACTGATGGCGAAGAAGAAAGGCAGACATATGGAATTGAGATATTGTTCGCTTCTATTTGACATGCCTATGTTTCTGTTGACCACACGTCACCTGTACGCTACTCCAGCACACCCTACTTTGTAATTCGATACCCACATAATATCCATGCATCATGCGTCAAATGGATGCAAGACTTCTCAACTTTGGTTACTTGCTTGATTCTTGCATTGTACGTGCATCCGAGTTTCCTGCTCTTGAGAATAGATAAATTGAACAACTTGCTGTCCTGAAAACTCTACAATTCAAACATCCTCATTTCTATATTGCACTGTGTCTCCGGTATGAAATATTCAGCATTTCAGCCAAGAATTACAAGGATGCACACATAAGCATCGTTAAGCTTTCAACAAGAGCAATGCAGCTGCTGTTTGATAAGCAAAATGTCAGATCGACAGATATATCAAACTCCGTTTAATGCATCACAACAAAGCATGTTAAGAACAATACAGAAAAGGACGGCTAAGCATGCCAATGGCGGAAGGGTTTATTTTTCTACGAAGATATAACATATGAAGGATACGAATTCCATATTACACAGACACCATCGACACTCATGCATCTAGAACCTCGCATTTCACACTGGGATACAAGTCGAAGATGTCGCAAAGTTGCAGCTTTTGCAGATGTAAAAAGAAGTTTCAAGACATTGATTGCAGACCAAGCTCCAGTGAAACATTTGAATTCTATTCTTTTAAGAAGTGGCAGAGAGAGATCTAAACTTGTCCAGTTTTGATGGCAACAACTTATAGCTGAGCATCTTTCCTGAAGCAAAAGAGGATTTCTAAACTTTTTATTTATTTACATGAATTTTTAGAAGAAGGTGTAAATAATAAAAGAAAATAATCCCTACACTAACTCAAAAACATAAATCTCAAATTGTCAAATTTACACACACGTGCAACTAAATATTATATTAGGTGAAACAAAATAGGACCACCATATTACAAGATAATGAGGAATATTCGTCACATTTCATGGTCAAAGTCAAAATTAGATTGATGTTGAACAAAAATGTGGAAAAAGCCTAGCCTTCTTCATTGCATAATAGTGTGACATTACAGAAGGCCACCATAAAGTGAAGAAGTACCTGCCCCGGGCGAGTCTATGAGAATTGTAAGTTATTCTATATCCTCAACCATTTTCAGTAGGCACAGCACTGTTCCACCAAAGTCATGCCCATATGCTGATAAATGTAGAATAAGAATAGAGGTCTTGGAAAGCTTGTGTAACATATCATCGGGCGAACAAAAACGCCGCTGCAAATTAATGCACTTAAATGCTTATTAGCAGGAGATACATGCGTAATAATGAGGGGCATACTAATGTATTTGACAAGAGATAAATGTGTAAATGAGGGGCATGCTATTTGTGTAAATCATTTGCCTTAAAAATTCATAATCTGACGTTGCTAGTTCAGTAGACGCTAAAAAGAAATACTCCCTCCGTCCCAGTTTAATTGTCATTCTGGGAGTGTTTTGGAGTGTCCAGATTCATAAAATGTTCAGTGAACCTAGACAGACAGGTTGTCTATGTTAAGAGAATGTTCAATGAATCTGGTAAACTGTGAGAATGACAATTATTCTGGAACGGAGGGAGTATCTAACAATAACAGACTATAAGAGAAAAAAGGGAGACGACGCACCAGAGCTATGTTAATGACGAGACGATGGAGGTGATGAGGGAGCTGCCGCACAAAACTCATTACACCACGGCCAACAACAAGGAAATTTTCCATTCCTTCCAAACGGCATATCCCGGATAACACGAGATCTCGTAGTTGCCCTATGTTGCCAAGCTCGACCTGGCTGAAACGTGCTGCAATCCAACGAGAGCTTCGCGAGACCCGGCGCTGAGAGCTTGAGATCCACCACGTCGACGGCCAAGGACAGGCGCCTGAGCCCCGGCGCCACGACGTCGAGCCGTTTTTGGTGAGCAGGCGGCCCCACGAGGAGCTCCTCGAGCTCGGGCACCTGCAACGACTGCCCGAGCTCGAGCACGCGCAGGCTCGGGCAGCGCGGGAGCAGGGCGGCGGGGTCGAATTGGAAGCCTTTGAGCGCCAATTAACCTCTCGAGCCGCGCGGCTAGATCCCCGGACCGTGGCCCGGCGCCAGGTGGAAGTCCCGGTTGAAGCTGCGCAGCTCGATGGACGCGGTGCGGAGGGAGATTGAGATTGGCACTTATTAGCTGACTTGCTGGAATGTGATGGTGGTGTGTTCGTATGGTCGTACCCTCACACCAGCGTGAATGCACTACTCCTATGTTGTAACTTCAGTGCTTTTTGAAATGCATGGATGGAAAATTAAAGGGATGCTTTCATTTGCCTCATGAAATACAAAAATTTGCTAAAGAAAGAACCAGCATATTTAGGGGAAAATGTTCAATGGGATGCAAAGAAAAACCTCCATGTAAATAGAGCATAGCGGTGACACGTACTACTATATATTCACAACAAGAACAATTATATTTTGCTCAGTTCATCATCATGATAGGCTTCTTTAAAAGAAAAATACAAATACAGTGGCCGAAGCAAGAACCGAAGAAAAGGTTCTTCTTTCCTCCCCACTTCTTTTCCACTCCTCTCCCAGTTCGCTCTTTTGTTCACAAGTAGGACATTGCAGATCATGCATTCAAAACATGACATCTCACAGAAGGATAAGAGTTGAAGATGTCGAAGAGTTGATGCTTGTGTCTTTCGTTGCTGATTGGGTCCTTGTCAGATAATATCACAAACACTTGCCCAAGCATTTTGGCGGAACTCAAAAGGTTTTCTAAAATATGGAATGCACAATGAATGCACTACTCCTATGTTGTAACTTCAGTGCTTTTTGAAATGCATGGATGGAAAATTAAAGGGATGCTTTCATTTGCCTCATGAAATACAAAAATTTGCTAAAGAAAGAACCAGCATATTTAGGGGAAAATGTTCAATGGGATGCAAAGAAAAACCTCCATGTAAATAGAGCATAGCGGTGACACGTACTACTATATATTCACAACAAGAACAATTATATTTTGCTCAGTTCATCATCATGATAGGCTTCTTTAAAAGAAAAATACAAATACAGTGGCCGAAGCAAGAACCGAAGAAAAGGTTCTTCTTTCCTCCCCACTTCTTTTCCACTCCTCTCCCAGATCACTCTTTTGTTCACAAGTAGGACATTGAAGATCATGCATTCAAAACATGACATCTCAGTACAGAAGGATAAGAGTTGAAGATGTCAAAGAGTTGATGCTTGTGCCTTTCGTTGCTAGTTGGGTCCTTGTTGCACAATGTCACAAACACTTGCCCAAGCATTTTGGAAGAAGTCAAAAGGTTTTCGAAAATATGGAATGCGCAGTTGGCTCCATTGAAACCTTTGAATTCTACCTTCCTAAGGACCGGCAAGGAGAAATCATTCATGCTCATGTCTCTGTTATAGTGACAAATGCAGTCTTGTGAACATTCTCCCTGCGGCTGAAACAAAAAAAAGAAACAATATGATTTATTTGCATACCACCAAATATCACGTAATATAAAGCTCAACTAAAGAGAATTAAAACAAATCTATCCTACAGCTCAATGGAAAAAATTGTGACATTATATATGTTGTTTTAAAAATAATAAACATATCAAAGGAGGTCCATATTTCATGGTAAAATAATGTATACATGTATTATGGACGAAAAAAACTGAAAACAAAAGCCTTGAGTTCTATAGTTTTACCCATAGTGGGCACTTATATTAGTTTATGGATCACTGCAGCATAGTGTACAGTCAGCGGCAACAAAAGAATTGGTCACACCCAATTGCTAAATATTAATTCAAGAAATCATTTTAAGAACACATGAATTTTGAGACAACAAAGTAAAGAAGTGATACACAAACTCTTCGTAATAATTAAAGGCTGTATACATCTTTGGGTGTAGAGGCTGGGGCATGATGAAATCGAAATTCCTTTTATCTAATTAAAAAAACAAAGTGAAGATGTACCGAACAGCTCAATGAAAAGAAATTCTGATACTAAGACATCAATTAGATTAATTTTTGTTTAATAAATAATAACTATGTCTTCAGTTCTAACCTTTGGTGGGTCGAAGAGCACTGTTAGTTCTTCCACACCCTTGACCTTGTGAAGTAGATGCAACACCGTGGCTGCAAATACATGTCCATCTGTTTTCAGTTTTAACATAAGAACTGAGGTCCTGGGAAGCGTTTCCAACCAATCATGGGGTGTATTGCGAGGGAGACGCTGCAAATGCATATAATGCATGGTTAGTTAGCAAGAACAAACACAAGAAAAACAAGATTACCACATGCAGTTGAATTTGTCATGGTTAGTTAGCAAGAACAAACACAAGAAAAACCTCAAAGCATGCCTTAGCTCATTTTTGTGAGATGCAGTTCATGAAAATATATAGAAGTAGAATGGGAAAATATAAGTAAGGTTTTGATAAGTAGAATATCCAGGGCACTTCAAGAGGCAGTTGCAAGGCCGCAAGTTGATCTAGTGGTAGTTGCGCAATGAAAAACAAAAGGGCTGATTAACATGTTTCTTTGTGAACCTGCACTTCATGAAAATATATAGAGAAGGGAAGTTAGCTACAAATAGAATGTATAGTCGTTATCCATTTACCATCATTTTATGATTCTCAATATCTAGTATTCTAAAAAAAGTTTAAACACAGCATCCATCTATCTCCATGCATATGTATAAACAAACAGGAGAGAAAAAAAAGGGAGGCGTACGCACCGGTGCCATAGACATGCTGATCCTGATGACACGGAGGTCAGGAAGCTGCCGCAAGAAATTCTCCACACCATTGCCCATACGCAGGCGATCAGTGGAGGCCAGTCTATGTATCCCGACTAGCACCAGCTCCTGGAACTGAGGCAAGTTGCCTAGCTCCAGTCTATCCATATCCTTGGCGCAGTCCAAGGTGAGCTTCTCTAGCATCGGTGCCGAGACAGAAACGTCCTCCAAGTTGTTGGACAGGGACAGGCGCTTGAGCATAGGCGCCTCAACGTGAAGCCGTGATGGTTGCTCGCTTTCCGTCACCACGAGCTCTTCCAGCAATGGTAGGCTGACGGCGGCGGCCGTTGCGACGAGCTCGACCTCGGGGCCTATCTCTAGCACGCGGAGACGCGGGCATCGCGGGAGCAAGGCGGCTGGGTCGAAGATGCAGCCCCTGAGGGCCAGCCGCTCGAGCTGGACGAAGAGATGGTCTCCCCGCGGCAGCGCCAGGCGGAAGCCATGCAGCCTGAGGTCGATGGACTTGGTGGTAGCACAGCAAGGAAGGCGGACGCGCGCTCGGGAGAGAGGCGGTTTGGAGAAGAGGGACATCTTGAGCTCTGCCGGCGCAAGGCGCGCCGCGCGGCGGAGCAGGGAGGCGGCGCGGCTGCGGGAAGCACCGCGGCGGAATGGCTCGACGTGGAGGACGTCCAGCCGCGAGGTCCGGACGCCGGCGATGATCGCCGCCCTGAGGCGGGCGAGCGCGTGGGAGGAGGAGCGGGGGCTGACGCCGACGAGGCGGATCTCCCGGAGCTCCGCCCAGAGGCCGCGCCATTGGCCGGAAATGAGGCTCGCGCGGGCGGCGGTGCGGGCGCAGCCGAGGCCCTGGAGGATCTGGAGCAAAAGGTCGTCGGTGAGGCGTCTGATGTGGTCTTGCTGCTGCTGCGCTGCCCTCGAGCTCGCTCGGCGGCGCGGTAGCCTGGCTATGGATCTAGCTCGCTTGGCTCTGGGCGGCTGGTGATGGTGGATGGTGGTAGTGCCGGCTGGTGGGAGGAGGCAGTTCTTTGAGGAGGGATTCGAAACTTTGAAATATAAAGGGATCGTTGAGGGCGCGCGGTTGTGTGAATTTTAGGGCTCCCGGTGCGAACACGGGCGGGTGAATGCATGGTCCGTTTGAACGAGGGCGTCGTAACCTAAACTATTTCGGGAAAGAAATGGGGTCAGCATGCATGGGAACGAGACGGTTGTGCTTGCGTTGATATGGAAACCAACGGTGAATGTTTCTTTGCTCGTTCGGGCGGTCCGTGCAGCCCAACAAGCTGTGAAAAACAGCCCAGCCCCACGGCGCTCAAGTGTTGCCCCCACATCGACGTACAGGCGACACTGCCACGCCGCTCCATCTGTTGCGTCGTCATTGAGCCGGCGCCCGTTTGTGGCAGGTGGATGGTCCAGGCCAGTCTACTCGCTTCTTCAGCCGCGATCCTTATTTCGAGCACGGGCAGCGTACGAGCAGCGGGTCCGCGTTGAAGCGGCAGCAGCACATCATGGCCAGGCTCTCGAGCACGAGAAACTCATCGTCCCGCGCGCTGCGGCGCCAATCGCAAGCCTTTCGCGCGGCTTTGACTCCAGTGCGGTCGAAGCGGGGTAACTTGACGGGTCCTCCGGCAGGGGCAGGAGGTCACAAATAGCTTGAGATATTCTCCCAGCGCCAGGTGCGATCTGAGGCCCGGTGCAAGCACGCGTCTGTTAAATGTTCTAGAACATATTCTGTTAGAGATAGAATGGCTGTGCTTACCTTGTGCGGTAAGACATCTCTAGACGTGTAGATCAAGTCATGAACTGGCTACACGCATTGTAAACAAACTTCTGTAATTGTCTTTCTATATAAACATGGAGACACGACCCATCGTGGTCATTGCGAGCCATATTATCTTACATGGTAACAGAGCCAAAGATCCTATCTCCAATCAAAATCACGGCGAATTTCTTTTGCCAACCTACCACCCATGTCGACAACTTCGTCTTCCTCCTCCACCACATCCTCCTCCTCGTCGTCCTCCAGCTCTACTCAGTTCGCCCCCATCCAAGTTGGCCACGCCGTTAAAGTACCCCTTGGCCGCGATAACTATATGCTGTGGAAAGCACATTTTCTGCCGTATCTCCGGAGTACTTGTTTGATCGGCTATGTTGATGGCTCGTTCGAGAAGCCGGCGCCGCTCATCACCGCCACGACGGACGCCGGCGCTACCCAGAGTGTCAACCCGCTGTTCACAACCTGGTATAACCAGGATCAACTCGTGCTCAGCGGCATCCTGGCGTCCCTCACTGAGGACGTCCTCGCCGACGCTGCGGACGCAACAACGGCGAAAGAAGCCTAGGACAAGCTGGCGCGCATGTTTGCTGCGCGCTCTCATGCACGAGTTGTGCAGATCAGGCAAAAACTCCTCACAATGAGGAAAAGAGACATGACGGCCTCTGAATACTACCGCAAGATGAAGAATCTTGCATCCACCCTTGCTGCAATTGGTATGCCCCTGAAAGATGATGAGTTTATCTCTTATGTTCTTTTTGGTCTTGGACCTGGATGGTCCTCTTTTGTTACATCGATGACCACTCGAGCTGGAGACCTCTCCGTCGACGAGTTCTATGCATATCTGATGGCGCAGGAATCCCTCGACGAGCGCGACGCACCTGATGCTGATTCTGCGTCATCTGCCAACTTTGCTGGTCGTGGCAATCAGCAGCGCAGGCCCAACAACACCTACCTTGGCTCCAACAACCGTGGCAGCCCACCTAATCGCTCCAACAGCAACCGTGGTGGCCCTCCTAACCGAGGCAACTACCGTGGTCCTCCAAGGACTGCTTCTTCCTCTTCCGGACCAGAGCCATGCTAGATATGCAAGAAGGTTGGTCATGAAGCCCCCAGGTGTTGGTATTGCATGGATCCCAACTATCAACCTGCTGCTCCATCCGCTGCTGTGGCAGCTACTCCTTCCTACGACCTCGACCCTGAATGGCTCTCGGACACCGGACCTACGGATCACATTACTAGTGACCTTGATCGCCTTGCTATCTGGGAGAAGTACCATGGCCGTGAGAAGGTTCAAGTCGGTAATGGACAAGGTTTGCACATTAAACATATTGGTCATAGTTTTATTAATACTACTACTAAGCCACTTGCTCTCAATAATATTCTTCACGTGCCTGACATTACACAAAACCTTCTTTCCGTTCGTAAATTCACTCGTGATAATAAGGTTTTTATGGAATTTCATCCCTATCATTTTGTTGTCAAGGATCAGGTCACAAAGAAAAATCTGTTAGCCGATAGATGTCGTGGTGGTCTTTACCCTATCAAGCCGTCCCTGCTAGATTCATCTACCATCAAGCAAGCATTAGCTGTTACCAAGGAGCAATGGCATGCACGTCTTGGCCATCCCGCCCCTCAAATAGTTCAGTCAATTTTGCGTCTTCATAGTCTACCTTGTCATAGTAGTTCTTCGTGTCCTCAGTGTGTAATGCGTGTCAACTCGCTAAAAGTCATCAACTGCCATATTCCCGTTCTCTACATATGTCTACTTCTCCTCTTGAGATGATTTATTCGGATGTTTGGGGTCTCGCTCCTAAATCCTCCAATGGGTATAAATATTATGTTAGCTTTATTGATGACTATAGCAAATTTTCTTGGATATATCTTTCCCATGATCGTACTGAGGTTCAAAAGATTTTTCTTTAATTTCAAGCTCATGTTGAGCGTCTACTAGACAAGAAAATTAAATGTGTTCAATCCGACTGGGGTGGGGAATATGAAAAGCTTCACAACAAATTCTTTCGTTCCTTAGGCATTGCTCATCGCGTTTCGTGTCCCCATACACACCAACAAAATGGATCGGCTGAACGAAAACATAGACATATTGTTGAAACTGGTTTAGCTCTTCTTGCTCAAGCCTCTATGCCTTTACGTTTTTGGGATGAAGCTTACTTGACTGCCACTTATCTCATTAATCGCATGCCTACTCGTGTCATAGACAATGCCTCTCCATTGGAGCGTCTTTTTCATACTCCTCCTGATTATTCCTTGTTGAAAATTTTTGGTTGCGCTTGTTGGCCTCATCTTCGCCCTTATAACCAACAAAAATTGTCCTTTCGGTCTAAGCAGTGTGTATTTTTGGGCTATAGTCCTCACCACAAAGGATATAAATGCCTAGATCGAGATAGTGGTCGTGTGTACATCTCACGAGATATGATTTTTGATGAGAATATTTTTCCTTTTGCTCTCGCCTCTAGCTCTTCATCCTCTAGCCCTCCTATCGCACATGCTCCTGCACCTTTGATTTTACCCTCCGCAATGGCTGGTAGTGGTATTAATTTAACTAATGATCATGTGCAACAGCTTGTGTCTAGTTTATCTGCAGAAAATCCTGGTGCCTCAGTGCCTGATCCGCTGCCATTCGGAGCTTCTTCAGATCCCTTGCCTGAGCAATTTGAGCTGCCTGCTGCTTCTGCACCACCGTATGCTGTGACGGCGACATCTTCTGATCATTATGTTGTTCCTGTCACTGCATCTTCAGACTCATCGAGTCCTGTGGCTGCGCCAGTGCTTCCGCCAGCCCGCTGCACTCGTCTTCAGCATGGAATCTCCAGTCCAAAGCAACGGACAGATGGCACTGTCACGTACAATGCGGTCGTCCGAGGTTCAGTAATGGAACCTACGACATACAGACAGGCAGCTGAAGATCCTTTGTGGCGGCGTGCGATGGACGTCGAGTTTGCAGCTCTCCAACAAAATAAGACATGGCATTTGGTACCTTCTAAACCTGGTTTAAACATTGTTGATTGCAAATGGGTCTATAAGATTAAGCGCAAATATGATGGCACAATTGATCGATATAAAGCTCGTTTAGTTGCAAAAGGGTTTAAACAAAGGGAGGGACTAGATTATGATGAAACATTTAGTCCAGTTGTTAAACCCACTACTATTAGAGTTTTTCTATCTCTTGCTGTCAGTAAAGGTTGGAGTCTTCGCCAAGTTGATATATAGAATGCATTTCTACATGGCATTTTAAATGAAGAAGTTTATATGAAACAACCACAAGGATATGAAGACTCTCAGTTTCCCAAATATATTTGCAAGCTTGATAAGTCTCTCTATGGTTCAAAACAAGCGCCAAGAGCCTGGTTTGCTAGATTAAGTACTAAATTGCAACAGCTTGGTTTTTTAGCGTCAAAGGCTGATGTTTCTTTGTTTATCTTCAATAAGGGAGGTGTTCGACACGTGCGTGGCGCACGTGCATTTTTACTAGTCTTCAATAAAAGAGGTGTTTAGATGTACATGCTTGTGTATGTTGATGACATCATTATCATTAGTTCATCATCTTCAGCTACTGATAAATTACTTAGTAAATTGCAAGAAGATTTTGCTGTCAAGGATTTGGGGCATCTTAGTTACTTTCTTGGTATTGAAGTCAACAAGGTTCATGATGGTCTTGTATTGACACAACAGAAGTACATTGCTGATCTTCTTGCCAGAACAAATATGACAAAGGCTAAGGGTGCTGCTACTCCTATGGTTGCAACAGAAAAGCTTTCAAGATATGTTGGTAAGAAACTTTCGGAAGAAGATACTACCAAATATCGAAGCGTGGTAGGTGCTCTACAATATTTGATGCACACTAGACCTGATATTGCTTTTAGTGTAAACAAAGTATGTCAATTCTTGGCCTCACCTACAGAAGAACATTGGGTAGCTGTTAAGAGGATTCTTCGATATTTGAATGACACGTCCACACTTGGGCTAGTAATACGGAAATTCACTTCATTATTTCTTAGCGCATTTTCAGATGCAGACTGGGCTGGCTGTGTTGATGATAGGAGAAGTACAGGCAGGTATGCAGTGTTTATGGGGTCAAATCTTGTGTCATGGAGTTCTAAGAAGCAACCAACTGTATCAAGATCAAGTA
This sequence comes from Eragrostis tef, assembly GCA_000970635.1. NCBI lineage: Eukaryota > Viridiplantae > Streptophyta > Magnoliopsida > Poales > Poaceae > Eragrostis > Eragrostis tef. The sequence continues at coordinate 13,361 of LAPY01001996.1, read as the reverse complement.
CGGAGGCAGAGTACAAATCTGTAGCAAATGCTACTGCAGAAGTAATTTGGATACAGGTTTTGCTTTGTGAACTTGGCATTTCACAAAGTCGAGCTCCCAGTTTATGGTGTGACAATATAAGTGCAACATATCTAGCTGCCAATCCAGTGTTTCATGCAAGAACTAAGCATGTTGAAGTGGATTACCATTTTGTGAGAGAAAGGGCTTGGAGGTGCGGTATGTGTCATCTAAGGATTAACTTGCTGATATCATGACAAAGCCACTGCTTACACAGCTATTTGTTAGATTTTGTAACAATCTGAACATATTCTGTTAGAGATAGAATAGATGTGCTTACCTTGTGCGGTAAGACATCTCTAGACATGTAGATCAAGTCATGAACTGGCTACACGTATTGTAAACAAACTTCTATAATTGTCTTTCTATATAAACACGGAGACACGACCCATCATGGTCATTGCGAGCCATATTATCTTACAGCGTCAACATGGAGGATGTGATGGCCGGTGGCGATTAGCAAGCCCCGTCTCGTCTCTCGTGGTCTGTTTCTTGATTCGCGGAGGCAGAAATTACTACTACTAGTACTAGCACACGATGGGACATGCAGTTGGAAATGAACAAGTTCGATCAGGCTTCAACTTCAAGTCGTCCATAGCACATGCATATGTGTGTCTTTGGGCCAGTACGTGTGTCAGCCTCATGCATGCGGCATGTCACTGTGTGGTTGTTTATATAATCAATTTGAATTGATACAGCCTACTCTCTTCATGATGTAGCAACTCCAATCTTTCATTGGGTTTTGGACTTTTGATAGGAAGTAATAAATAGTAAGGGGGATTTTGTCCTGCTGGAAGCAGAAAAAGGCGTCTCACTTCGTGGCTGCTATGTGACACCCCGTGTCACTGATTAGGCCAGCCTCTGCAAATGACCCAACTGAACAAAAGCTCAAACTGAATCAAGTTCAAATCCGATTTCAAAAATTCAAACAAGTGTCAAACCTAGGCTTGTGAAGAAAGTCAAAATTTTCTTTAACAACTTGACCCAACCAAAAATCCTGGAGATTGCCCATCTCAGATCAGAATTTTGGAGAATTTTTGCAGATTTTCAAAATTCGTTTTGATGCTCAAATAAATCCCCAAATTGCCAAAACTGTCCAACTTTGACCAACTGCCATTTGAATTCCTTTGCGAATTGAGATGTTCATGTCATGTCACTGGATTCTCCGTCTTTCCACCTTTCATTCAAGACCAGTTTTGTAATTTTTGAAGCTCGTTTGCTAGTTCAAATCGGGTGCTCAAAATTGAGGAAAACCTGAGTTTGAATAATTCGGGAAAAAGAAAAGATACCCGAGGGCCCACCTGTCATCCTCTTTGTCTCGCTGAACGCCGTCCGAACTCGTTCGCCGCGTGGCCGATGACGAGCCGGCCGCGCCTCGCCTCCCCGCTCTCTCCTGACCGTACGCCGCGGATAAGAACCCGCCCCGCTCCCCTCACCGGCTCCATCCCTCTCTTTTCCCTCGCTCAACAGCCCACAAACCCTAGCCGCCACCCCATTTCCGAGCTCGTGCCCTGCCTCGCCGTTGCGCTGCCACGGTGAGCCTTTCCTGAGCCGAGCTGCTGAGCAAACGCGTGCGCCGAGTCGTCGTCGAGCTCAACATGGAAACCATTTGCCATTCCCCGCCTTGAGCGCCACGAATCGGAGTCTTCTTCCTCCAACGGTCAACGAGCTCCGCCGCCTCGACGTCGAATCGACCGCCCTCCGGTGAGCCTCATCTTGATTCTTTGCTCT
>LAPY01001995.1:86078-97978 GCA_000970635.1 Eragrostis tef | reverse complement strand
GGGGGCCGCCGGCGACGCCATGGCGGCGCTGGAGGACCGGGCGCGCGACGGGAAGCGCGAGATGGACGCGGACGCGGTCGCTCAGCGCCAGGCGCGCCGGGGTCACGCCGGAGCAGCTGCTCGAGTCCCTACTGAACCGCGGCCGTACGGAAAGCGACCGCGAGGCACAGCGACGAGAGCTGGAGCAAGCGGACGAGGCGCTCGTCAAATCCGTCGGTTTCCACAGCAGCTCCACGGACTGCGTGGTGAAGCGCATCGAGGACGACGAGGAGGATTTCTTCGAGGCGTGCCTGGCCAAAACCGTGGCCGCCGATCGCCAAGAGCGAAAGAAGCAGACGCAGGTGGCCGTATCACCATCATTAGCCGTTGTTTCGAAGAGAAGGCGCGTTTCGGTGGCATCCGACGGCAAGGCGCCGATCCATCACGCTCTGACGCCGCCGGAGGCTAGAGCGTCCGCGGGGGAGGCGAAGGCGAGCAACGGCGCTCTTCAGGTGCTCTGCTGCAGCTACGGCGACGCACAACGATGGCGAGAGCTGACGATCCCTGGTGTTTGATTGCCTTGATGTTCCAAACACATGGACACAAAGCAGAGTCATCAGGAGTGGCGCCCACTCGTACGCATATGTGAATTCATGGAAAACTGCGATAGCTAGTTTTGATCGCCCCCTTCTTACTCGAATGCGATTTCCACGTGAAAACATTGGCTTCATATAGTCATGAAGGTTTTTTCCCTACAATTCTTTTTTTTTTGCGAGGATTTTTCCCTACAATTCGTAGCTGCTCTTTTAAAAATTGTGTAACTAACGTTCTCGATAAACTTTTTTGAGTATATTCTAGTGTTGGCAGAGACGGAGCTTGGGCTCAGAACAAGCAGGGGCCAAGCCGCTTGCCTGTGCCACACCACAGGCCAGATTCAAGGATTTGCTCTGAATTTGCCTTGGTTTACTCTTCATCTAAGAAGGACGAGACGTTTCTTACTGCTAGCTTCTCCGTACGTGTCGCCGCCGCATGTCACCAGCAATGACGCCGCTGGATCCACTAACCCCACCGGCTTGATGAGGATTTTCGATCTGCGGCGCGATGAGGATTTTGATCGGACCATGAAAGCCGCGGAGGTCGGCGACGCTTGTCCTCATCGCGCTGCTGGTCGGAGTGATCCGGGAAAGCGGACAACGTAACGGCGCCGGCTGCGGACGCCACTCTCCACCTCCGTATCTCTGATGCATCCTCCTCGCGCGAGCAAAATATCTGGATCAATCAAGAGATAATGGAAACACCCGCTTGATTTCCAGGCGATCGGAGGGTAAACCTGGAATCACGTAGCGCCTCACGCAGCATGACACTCCGTAAGGCTGAACTAGCAGAGGAACACCTTTCTAGATATACACAGTTTGAGTAGAATCTGGTGGGGTAAAAAAATCACCTAATTAGTTTTTTATTGGTTTATAGATTAAATTTGTTTGCATTGAATAAACGCATATTTATTGATTTGCATCGTACAAACGGGTGCATGGCAGAGCTCATGCATTAAATGATTAAAACGCTGCAGATTTGCAACAGCACCTCTTCGCAAGGCACTCGCAATCTTCACGCGGAAAGTTAGATCCTTGGCATAAGTCGCCGCAACTCTGCTTATTACAGTTTTTCAAATCGAAGAACGTAAATTCTGCAGACGGCGGTGGTGGTGGGCATCTTCGGCCTCCGGAGCCTGAACATGCGACACAATATTATGAATCAAACAAGAACGCTTATGTCACTTATCAATATGAACATGTCTAAAATTTAAAGCAAGCAAGAGAAGGGTACTTACACTGGAGCCGGATCCGGTTCGATGGCGACATGTTGGGCAGCACGTCACAGGATCTCAATCCCCCGCCCCCGGATTGACAAGATGGAATGGTGATGGATATTATCGCTAGAAACAAGAAAACAACGGTAGTTAAGTACATGGCCCTAATGGATCTGGCTTTGAGGAGCGCCATACCCTTCTCTTTCTATATGAAAGAGTATATGTTATGTATATTTATTCTCGTTGCATTGTGTTGGTGTTTATATAGAAGAGAGAAGCGCAATACTCTATATAGACAAATAATTTAATAGGTAGCATATTTATCTCTACTATAATCTCTATCTCTATATCTATGGGCTTTATTTATGTGTCTCTTTCTCTATTTCTATCTCTATATCTATCTTTATATCTATCTTTATGCATGTTTGCTTGTTTACAGTGGTCAATACTCTGTGTTACTAAAAATATTAATATAGTTGAACTGCAGTCCGTCGTCTTTGTATATACTATATTCATTTTAGCCCATATCATTTCAAGTTCCATTCACCACTCTTCATTTTGATGCAAGGCAATTAGAGCAAGTCCTTAAATCTATATATTATGCACCTCTACAATACTATCAAGCAAGCAATGCAATCAGACTGGAGGAAACTTCGATATTAGCATCACGAAGTTATTAGATTTGTAAAAAGCCATTTGAAAGTTTGTGAGCTGTAGAATACCATTTAGAAGTTCATTTAATTGGAAACTATCATTGTCACGATGTTTTGTGTACGTCAAATGCAGACCGAAAGGAGCTCTTATGAAAATAATATTATTTGCCGTGCGCCTTCTTTCCGTTGCTGAGAGCCTCGGGCTCTCGGCAAACACCCGGTTCCCGTAGTGAATATGAGACATGCTACAAGTCCGACCAGTTTATTGGTAGGCTCTATTCCGACCGCGAAGATTCACGTCTAGGATGAGACTTAGCTCAAACAAGGCAGCAAAATCAACAATCACACCAGAAAGTTATACAAAAGTCTACCAAATCTGGTCCGATCTATAGCAATTTTCAAATAATATTCATAATGCCAAATGTTTCACAAACGACTCATTTTTATGACTAGAGATCTAATCATTTAAAATCAAGTGAACCACCACCTAAGTTGTGTAAGCCATTAGATCTCCACTCCTGTAACATGGTTGTACAAATGGGTATAGCTAGTTGTACATTCTCATTTCAAAAAGGAGAAAGTCCGCTTTACTCCCCTCAAGTATGCCTTTGGTCCAGATAGCCCCCTAAAATTTACTTTGGTTCACTTATCCCCCTTGATTTGCAAAACCGGATCAATCAACACCTTTTGACACTTACAAAACTGGAGTTGCTGACGCGGAGAGGGGTGATGGTGGTTCTGATGGTGGTTTCCGGTTTTGTAAGTGTCAAAAGGTGTTGATTGATCCGGTTTTCCAAATCAAAGGAGTAAGTGAACCAAAGTAAACTTTAGAGGATTATCCGGACCAAAAGCATACTTGAAGGGAGTAAAAGTGGACTTTCTCCTTTCAAAAAATACCAAATTTTTCTCTTTCTCTTCATTCTAGGTGCTTTTGAGGTAAAACATAAGAAGAAACCGTCCCCTAACTACCAACTCTATGGAGGCCTTTTTTTTTTAGAATTACACAGTACAACGCAGACGCTCACAACACGCACGCACACTCACCCCTATGAACACACGTACGCAAACCCTACCTCTATAAGCACCTCCGAAGGACTGAGCACCTGACAGATCTGGAGATTCCCGAAGTCACCAAAGGCGCCTCGTTGTCGACGGGAACGCCGCTTACCACTTAACGCATAACGCCGGTAAATTCTTGAAAATTCGCTCCCATCAGAAGTCGAACCCAAGACCTCTAAAGTGTTACTCGGGTGCCTTAACCACTAGGCCAAGACCCCTTTCACACTCTATAGAGGCCTTTAGGAGGAGGCACCATGCAAAATAGTATAGGACATCACGTCATCACGAGACAATACAAAAAAAGACATCATACAAAATCGGTAGGACATCACAACACAATGGCAAAAAGAAAAAGAGCAACGCGAGGAAACAGTGTAGATGCATGTGCTTGATATGTAAAGGATACATGTCGCTGTACGAACGTGCTTCACAGGCCAAAATGTTCTTCGTAGAACATAATATGGCGCACTGGTGACATGTTCCTCCTAAAGGCCATGCTGCTCTCATGAATCAGCTTGGGGATGCGCCGGGGTGTGCGGAGGTGACTAAGTAGGAACAGGGAGCGGAACAAGTACCAACAGAGTTTGGGAAAGTTTCCGCCCCAACAGCAGAACAGGAGGAAGACGACCCTTTTGCCCTTGGTCCTTTCATGGAGAGGACCTTGCTGGAGCTCAAAGGCAAGAAGGCCAAGCAGAATGAGGGGGTGAACGGCAATGCGCCAGCAAGCGGGGTGGCCAAAGTGATCACAAAGATTGCACCATCACAAGCAGCTACACAACCGCCTACACCACTTCGCAGGAGCAGGAGATGGCAGGACACGGTAGATGGAGATTCCTTGGAGATGGCAGAAAGGCTGGTGGCGAAGAGAAATTTAGAGGAAGAAAAAGGTAACAGTAATAATAATTCGTTTCTTTCTTTTTCTAATAAGCAAATTAAGGATAGCATTCAGAACGTAGGTATCTCTATAGGTAGAGAAGACAATACTGTTCAGTCATCTATTTTGCTTATTAAGAGTATAGAGAAAGATAGAGTTACTTCTTCTGTTGCTCAAACTGGTGAGGATAGCCAATCTATTTTAGACGACTCTGATTGTGAAATCGACCAACCTGCCCTCAGTCACTTGTGTGGTGATCTAACAGAGGAGATTATGGATGTGTGGTGATCTAACAGAGGAGATTATGGATGATGACATTGAGATCGTAGAGACTAATTCTGTTTTACATAATATTAGAAAAAGAAAGTAGATAAATCTAAGCCTTCCCGTAGGAGAGTAGTTGCTAAAAAACAAATCATCTTTCAATGAGAGGTGTTTTTTTGAATAGCAGAGGTCTCAGGGACTTGGCCAAAACTACTTTTCTCTATGATCTTGCTATAGATAAAAAATTAGATTTCATTGCCTTGCTAGAAACTCACAAAAGAAATTTCTCGGACGATTGTCCAAATAACTTTTGTGGAGGTAGACATTTTTTCTGGCATTGGTTCCTCCTAAAGGGAGATCAGGTGGCATTTTAGTAGGTGTTAATTTAGAATCTTTTAATGTTGAAAAAGTTTCAGATGGAGAATTTTTTGTTAAGATGCATTTAAAAAATAAATGTGACGGCTTTCATTGGGTTCTTATGGCTGTTTATGGAGCTGCTCAACCCGAAAACAAGGATCGCTTTTTATCGGAATTTTTGAATGCTTGTAGCAACGAATCTCTACCAATAATGGTAGGCGGTGATTTTAATATTATTAGAAATCCTTCTGAGAAAAACAATGACATATTTGACGGTAGATGGCCAATGCTTTTTAATGCCTGTATAGAATCGTTGAATCTACGAGAATTAGAGTTGGCAGGTAGGAAATACACCTGGGCTAGTTTAGCTTCAGTCCCTACTTTTGAAAAATTAGATAGGATTTTAGTAAGTACAGACTGGGAATATAAATTTCCTTTGGCAACTGTTGAGGCTTTTAGTAGGGATATTTCTGATCATACTCCTCTGCTACTAGATACAGAGAATGCATCTCATAGAGGAAACAACTCTTTGTTTAAATTTGAACTGGATTGACTCACTAGAGATGACTTCCATGATGTAGTAGTCAAAGTATGGCAAAAGAAATACCGTGGTAGAACCCCTATGCAACGTTGGCAAAATAAAATCAGATCACTAAAGCGCTATCTTAGAGGTTGGGCACAAAATCTATTAGGCGATAAGAGAAAAAGAAAGTCTTTTTTATTTGAGAAATTAGACTTATTAGATAGAAAAGCAGAGTCTTATATGCTTTCACCTACGGAATTGGAATATAAATATTGTCTTACCTCCGAGTTGACAAAGTTGCTTAGAGAAGAAGAAATTTACTGGATTCAGAGATCTAAAGCAAAAAGACTACTGAAAGGAGATGATAATACAAAATATTTCCAAATGATCGCCAATGGTAGACATAGAAAGACAAGGATTTTTCAATTAGAACAAGATGAGGGGGTTATCATAGGTGACGACAACCTCAAGAGTTATATAACAAATTTCTATAAGGGTCTTTTTGGTGCTCCAGAACCTAATAGTTTTAGCATGGACGAGTCCCTTGTTGACGACATACCTCAGGTCTCTAATGTTGAAAATGAATTGCTCATTCAAGTTTTTACCGAAAAAGAGATTAAAGATGCTATTTTTCAAATGGAACACAATAAAGCACCAGGTCCAGATGGCTTCCTGGCTGAATTTTATCAGTTTTTTTGGGAAACTATCAAGGTGGATTTGATAGAGCTTTTTAATGAGTTCCATAAAGGAAAACTGCCCCTTCATAGTTTGAATTTCGGTATTATTACTTTGCTACCAAAGAAAACTGAGGCAACTAAAATTCAACAATATAGACCTATCTGTTTGTTAAATGTAAACTTTTTTTAAAAGGTTCTTACAAATAGAGTTTCCTTTGTAGCAGATAAAGTAATTAGACCTTCTCAATCAGCCTTTTTACCTGGTAGATACATTTTAGAAGGAGTAGTGATTCTTCATGAATCCATACATGAGTTACATAGGAAAAAGAAAAATGGGGTGCTATTGAAACTTGACTTTAAAAAGGCATATGATAAAGTGAAATGGCCTTTCCTCCAACAAGTATTGAGAATGAAAGGTTTTTCACAGACATGGTGCGCTTGGATTCAACAAGTTACATCCCAAGGTAGTGTTGGCATAAAGGTTAATGATGACATTGGCCATTACTTTCAAATTAGAAAAGGAGTAAGACAAGGGGATCCGTTATCTCTCATTTTGTTTAATATTATTGTTGATATGTTAGCTATTCTAATTGCTAGAGGAAAAGATAATGGTCAATTTAGAGGCATAGTCCCACATCTAGTAGAAGACGGCTTATCTATTTTGCAATACGCAGATGATACTATCCTTTTTATGAAACATGATCTAGAAGAGGCTAAGAATATGAAGCTCTTGTTATGTGCATTTGAGCAATTATCTGGCCTTAAGATTAATTTTCATAAAAGTGAAATGTTCTGTTATGGTGAAGCCAAGAATTTTGAGAAGGACTATTCGCAAATTTTTGGTTGTGATATGGGGTCTTTTCCTTTTAGATATCTTGGTATTCCAATGCATCATAGAAAGCTGCGTAATAGTGATTGGAAAGAGGTAGAAGAAAGGTTCCAAAAAAAATTAAATAGCTGGAAAGGGAAGATGCTATCTGTAGGCGGCCGTTTAGTACTCATAAACTCAGTCCTAAGTAGTCTATCGATGTTCATGCTATCTTTCTTTGATGTTCCGAGAGGAATTCTAAAAAAAACTAGATTATTATAGGTCTAGATTTTTTTTGGCAAAGTGATGGGCATAAGAAAAAGTATAGACTGACGAAATGGGGAATTCTTTGTACCCCTAAGGATCAGGGCGGTTTGGGTATTTTGAATTTAGACCTACAAAATAAGGGTCTCTTAAGTAAATGGCTCTTTAAGTTAGTAAACGAAGATGGTGTATGGCAAACTCTTATTCGAAAAAAGTATTTGAGACATAAAACCATTACTCAAGTTGAATACATGCTTGGAGATTCTCATTTCTGGTCCGGCCTCATGAAGGTAAAAAAGGACTTTTTGAGAATGGGTAAATTCAATTTAGGTGATGAGACTCAGGTACGGTTCTAGGAGGATGTTTGGTTAGGCAACACCAACTTCAAAGATCAATATCCTTCGCTTTATAACATTGTTAGAAAAAAGAGTGCATCGGTTGCGACGGTCCTAGGATCAAATCCTTTGAATGTATCTTTTAGAATATCTCTAGTAGGTAATAATCTCATTGCTTGGCAACATCTGGTGGCTAGAATGATAGATATCCAACTAGAAGATCGAAGAGACATTTTTGTTTGGTCATTACATCAACATGGGAAGTTTTCAGTTCGTTCTATGTGCAGAGCATTAGCTGCACCTGATGTAATACCGCACAACCATGTCATATGGAAACTAAAACTACCTTTGAAGATTAAAATTTTTATGTGGTATTGTTTTCACCAAAGATAATCTAGCAAAAAAACAGTGGAAAGGAAGTTTAAAATGTTGTTGGTGTAACATAGATGAGAGCATACAACATCTTTTTTTCGATTGTCATGTCGCTAGGTTCATTTGGAGAGTTGTACAAGTTTCTTTTAACTTACCACATCCACAAAATATACAACACATGTTTGAATAACTGGTATCGATAGGAAACTCCAGTACAAGATTTTGGTAGGAGCAAGCACACTTTGTTGGTCCATATGGTTATGTAGAAATGATTTGGTGTTTAACAAGGTACAAGGTTTTACTTCTATGCAGGTGATCTTCAGAGGGACCTATTGGATGCGTTTCTGGTCACTACTGCAGAAGGAGGAGGATCGGCCTCAAGTCAAATGGGGGTGCCGTGCTCTTGAGACCTCAGTTATAGAAGTTTTTGCCAATCATGGCTGGTTCTTCAGCAATAGAATTGAGTTTTAGTGTGGTTAAGACTTTCGAGCAGTATGGCTCGCCATTTGTTTTATGTAGACCTTGTTGGTTTAATTGATTTGTAATAATGAACTCCTTAAACAGCTTCATGCATCCAGATGCAAAGCGGCTGGAATATTAATAAATATTCTCACTTAAAAAAAAATGTTCTTCGTAGAACATAATTTGGAGCTTGCTGCACGGTTCAGGGAGCCAACCCAAAACCGCCATTGGCGCAATCAAGGCCCGAGTCAAACCTGTGGGCACAGAAAAAGGAAAACCGAGCCCAACGCTAGCCGCCTCCGGAGCAACCCAACCCGATCCCCAGATTCCCCACCACCGCGCCTCCCTCCCTCGCGGTCGTCGTCGCGGGCTCGCATCGCAGCACCCGCCGCTCCCTTTCCCTTCCTCCCTTCTCCCCGGCGCGGCGGCGCGGCCGACGGACCTAGCGTTCCGACAAGATGGGTGAGCGGAAGGTGCTGAACAAGTACTACCCGCCGGACTTCGACCCGTCGAAGATCCCGCGGCGGCGGCAGCCCAAGAACCAGCAGATCAAGGTGCGTATGATGCTTCCCATGAGCATCCAATGCGCCACCTGCGGGACGTACATCTACAAGGGCACCAAGTTCAACTCCAGAAAGGAGGACGTCGTCGGCGAGGTATGCGCCTGCTGCTCTGCCTGGACCTAACTTTTGTCTTACCCTAGTTGCGGACGCAGTCGCCAATTCGAATTCATCTGTGGTCTGATTGGCTCCTAATTGTGCCAAATTAGTCATTTTCATGGAAAGCAATAGTCTGGTATTGCTGCTTCTGATCAGGTCCTAATGCGTTTTGTTTGCAGCTTATTAGATGTTTGTTAGGATTTAGGACCAGACATCAATGCAGTATTGTGTAGTAACCTACTAACCTATGCGGTCGATTGTTTTCTGCTATGTTAAGAAAATACTACTACCACAAGTTGTATCCTCCTGTTTCTTATGTCTAGATGAAGCCATCATGGTTGCCGTGCTTAATGCTTATGTTCCAGTTCCACTTAAACCATCCAATGCATGAAATGCAAAACTTCTCGGCTGGATTCACGCCGATGATGACATAGTTAAGTGGTGTAGAATAGCGAGAGTAGCTATGAAGAGGTACCCCAACGCGGCTGGAGTCGTGCAGATGCTCTAACTAATCTGACAATGAGACCCAACCTAGGAGGAATTAGGTGAGCCTTTTTTCGTTAGAAGAAAATAGGCACCCAGGTTCTAGTTAGAAAAGGACTCGATCCTTGGGAGTAGAGGATGTATACCAACTGAGCTAGATTCAATTATGCACTAGGTAATCACAAGAAAACAGAACTGTTGAATATTAAATTCTTTAGTCTTCAGGGTATCAGCACTTCCACTTGTACTGTTCATATACTGCACTTGTCTGCATGCACCTACAGTGTTAAACTGTCCATGGTTGCATGAAACCTGAAATATCTCTAGTTTTCATCTTTTCTGAACTCTCGTTAATCTCAAGTTGCCATGTCCTATCTTCTAGAATAAGTTTTTCATTAGTTTATGGATAAATTTAAGCATGCAAATTAATTGGCTCTAATCAGAACTTTTTGGTCAGTCCTTTATTGCGCATTGTTGATTGGCTTGCTATTCTGCATAGTTGGCTGCATTTAGCCTTTCATAGGGAGGGAGGGAGGGAGGGAGATGATCGAGGGATGAACATAGTGGCGTTTACACCTGATATTGAATGCCAACTACATTTATTCCCTTTGTTTATCACATACTTCAATCTTCATGTAGTTAAGCATAATCTTTGGTGCTGTTGAATGCACAACTGTGGTTGTAATTTATTGGTTGGCAAAGCATAATCTTTTGTTGGCTATTTGTTGTACTGAAACCGCTCACAGCTACTTCAACTAGGGCTCTACTGATTGCATGCTAACTCACGCTGATGGAATTCTTTTCTTTTGGTGCAGACATACTTGGGAATACAAATATTTAGATTTTACTTCAAGTGCACTAAGTGCTCTGCTGAGATTACTTTCAAAACAGACCCTCAGAATTCTGACTACACAGTGGAATCAGGGGCTAGTCGCAATTTTGAACCTTGGCGTGAAGCAGATGAGGTGAGTGATTTTGGGACATATTCTAAGGGGAACTTCTTTGTTTTGAGCGTTATAATCTTTGATTTGACCACTATGATGTGTATTCTTTTGTTCAGGTGGCAGACAGCGAAAAGAGAAAACGAGATGCTGAAGAAATGGGTGATGCAATGAAAGCTTTGGAGAATAGAGCAACGGATTCAAAGCAGGATATGGACATACTTGCTGCTTTAGAAGAGATGCGGTCAATGAGGGTATGATCCAGACCACTAGCCGTTCTTTTGGAATGCTAAGTTGTTTTTCTTTGGAAATTTGACATGCTGATTTGCGACTTCTAATATTGTTTTCCTGTGATGTTTACAGTCTAGACATGCCGGTGTCACTGTTGACCAGATGCTTGAAATTTTGAAGCGTTCAGCTCATGAGAAGGTAATACCTTACAAGCCATGGTTACATTATGTCCAAGAAATGTTTGAAATAGAATGTTTCATCCATTTTGTGTTATTTGCCTATTTGGAATAACTTCCTTATGGCTTTGTCAATTTCAACTTTAAAAGTCTCTCACTCTCTCTCCCTCTTAACACGAGTTTTCTTTATGCAATGACAGGAAGAGAAAACTGTTGCAGAACTTGATGAAGAAGATGAAGAACTTATCAAATCAATCACTTTCCGAGTAATCCTCCATCTTACATCAATGTCTGCTTGTGTTAACAACTTGTGAATGGAGGATGCTACCTTCAATTGCATTCTTAAATAGTCTATTCAATGAAATCATCTTTAACTTGCAATCCTATTTCATGATGCAGAACTCCGGAAATTATGTAAAACGGATAGAAGATGACGACGACGACGATGAAGATTTAATTACGCCGGGCCAATCAAGTATAACACCAAAGGTACATCCTGTATTCCACTTTTTTAGTTGCTTTTTATTATTCTGTATTGTGAATTTGATGCTTGCTCATGAGCTATACTAAGATTACATCACAAATTTATACTTCGATTTTATACCATCCATTTACTCATTATTTCTAACCTCACATCGTAACGGTGTATAGAGTAGGCAACTAGCATTCTCACTTGAGGATATTGTACATTTTAATTGTGAAAAATATTTTTACACTATGCATGATTCGCTATAGTGTCTTGGCCTAAAGTTGTTTCCTAATAATTTCTTATGTAGATCAATGGACCTGAGTCGGTTACAAATCCAACAGATGTCTTAAGCAAAAATGGAACGGACGGTGGCAATAAAGAAGGTTTGCACTAGCATATTTATCTTTTCTTTTTTCTGTTTCAGTTACATCCTTGTCCATCAAATGCGGCCCCATATTTCAGCATCTTTTGGGAGCATTGTTGCTCAGCAGGGCATAATGTGTC